>CAUYSK010109873.1:0-21962 GCA_963575035.1 Avahi laniger
CTTTCACCTTGATCCGAATGACTATCATTTTTGCCTCTACTATTGCAATAGCCTCCTGACTTCTCTACCCTGCTTCCGTCGACGTTTGAAACTATAAATCAGATTATGTCTTTCCTCCTATAGTCTTCTCAGTGTAAACTCAGAGTCATTATACCAACCTACTTCTTTGACTTCTCCCTTTTCCTCTCACTCACTCTACTTGGGCCACACTGGCATCTTTGCAATCCCCAGACATGCCCGGAGTGCTCCTGCCTCATGGTCTCTGCACTGGCTTTCCCCCTTGCCAGGAATATTACTTCCTGGATACCAACATGGCTAACTTCCCCGCCTTCTTTAAATCTTTGCTCATATCTCATCTTCTCAATGATATTGCTCCTGTCCACCTTCTTTAAAATCGCAACCCTCATGCCCCTCCCACCTTGCAGCACTTCTAATCCTACTCACCCTGCTCCACTTTCTTTATAGCTTATTAATATCTCACATAATTATTTTTGTTTATTTTTAAAATTTATCTTTGCCTCATAAACTCCACAAGATCAGGGATCTAAGATCTGTTTATTTTTCACTGTTTGGTATTTTTTTTCTTCTAAAATCCTAATTAGTTAAAACTGAGTCTGGCATATAACAATTACTCAATAAAATTTATTGATTACATGAAGGAAATATAATTGTTTAAAGAATTACTTCTTTGAAAAGATACTAACAATCTTTGGCATTATTATTATTATTATTATTATTTTGAGACAGAGTCTTGCTCTGTCACCTGGGCTAGAGTGTTATGGCATCAGCCTAGCTCACGGCAACCTCAAACTCCTGGGATCAAGTGATCCTCCTGCCTCAGCCTCCCAAGAAGCTGGGACTATAGGTCCGTACCCTCCTGACTAATTTTTCTATTTTTTTTTTTTTCTTAGTAGAGACAGTGTCTCACTCTTGATCAGGCTGTTCTCGAACTCCTGACCTCCTGCCTTAGCCTCCCAGAGTGTGGGGGGGATTATAGGAGTGAGCCACTGCCCCAAGCCAATCTTTTTCATTATTGATCATTGAAAAGAAAGAATCCATTCATGAAGGCAGAGCCATAATGATCCACTTACCTCTTAAAGGGCCCACCTCTCGATACTGCCACACTGGGGATTAAGTTTTAATATGAGTTTTAGAGGGGACAAATGTTCAAACTGTAGCACTACCTATATAAAAGAGCCCACCATGTCCTAGTCAAACTTTATCCTATTATTTTGCTTGATTTTCTTCCTATAACCTATCCCTATCTGATAATTTTCCATTTGTCTGTCTTCCCTTAATCAGTATCTTGTTCACTGTTGTCTCTCCAACAACTAGAACAGAGGCCAGTAAACACTTGCTAAATGAGTAAATAAGCTTAATAAGCAGCAGCAACAACAACAGAATGAAAGAAAGAAAACAAGAAAGAAAGAGTTCAAAAACAACATTAAGAACAAAAAGAGGAAAATAAACTTAGATATAAGAAAATATGAATCATTTTATGCCAATAAATTTGAGTACTTAGATGAAATAAACTATTTTCTGGAAAAAAATCTCTAAAGTGACCCATTAAAAATAGAAAACCTGGCTAGACCAAAAACTATTAAAGAAATGAGAGCCAAAATTTGCCCTATACCTCAAAGGTCGATAAGGGTTTGCAGGTAAATGTTTCATTTCTATGCAACAGATAACCCAATCTGATACAAATTGTACTAGTTCTCGCCACCTCAATGTTTGATGCTACTGTAATTTGGATACAAGTGACCAAAAACATATGAGAAAGAATCACTATACACCAGTCTTGCTTATGAATACAAACTTGAAAAATCTAAATTAAATATTAATTATTTGATCCAAGAGTGGACTAAAATAAAGAAGCGTTTATCCAAGGATTTCAAAGATTGTTTAACATTTGGATATCTATCAGTATAATCTCATCATTAAAAGATTAAAGGAGAAATAACATACAGCCATTAAGAGTATGGTGTTGGTGCAGGATAAGCAAATGGAACAGAAGACTCTACTCACATGTGAATGGGAAATTTAGTACATGACAAATAAATAAGAAAAGAAAATATTACTCAATAAAGGCTATTGAGACAATTGGTTGTCATTAAAAAAAATAGATCCTTACTTGACACCATTCACAAAATACATTCCAGATGCATATAATATCTAAGTGTAAAAAGTAAAACTTTAAATATGTTAGAAGTCACTATAAGAGATTATGATATCGAAGTGCTGCAGATGATTTCTTAATCAAGTGAAAGGAAAATATTGGTTAATATGACTGTATCAAACTTGAATACTTCATTTGACACGCAGACTTTAAAAGACAATTTAAAAGTAGATATTTATAACATTTAATTAATAAATTATACTTGTGAAAAAAGTTATATAAAACTAAAAATCAATAGGAAAGAAATACATAGTCTATGAGAGAAATGGGCAACTATTTGAAAGAGCAAGGCACTGTGTGTTAGTAAAGCGGTGGGAATGTGCTCCAACGTGGCTGGTGGGGTCCAAATTGTGGCAACAGGTTTTTAGAGTAATTTGTCAATGTCTACTAATATTTAAGATACATCTACATGAGGTCCAGTAATTTCACTTCCAGTTATATGTTCCTGAGAAACTTTTGCATACATGCATATGGAAATGTATGCACTGAACCACTGTTTTGTAACAATGAAAAATTCAGGAAAATCTACATGTCTATCTATTGATAAATTGGAGAAATAAATTATATTGTATTCATACCTTGGCATAAAGAGGAACACTTTAAGTGAGTGAACTAAGGGTATGTGTATCATTTGGAATAACCTCTAAAACATTATATAGATGAAACAAGCAAACTGCAGAAGAATAAGTACATTTACATAAATTAATACACTGTGTAATTCTTGAATAATATAAAAATGTGGATGGAAAGACTCTACTCCAGTTTTTATTAAGGAAGGATTGGAATGGGGAGTTAAATTGTACCTATGGTATATTTCTTTAAAAAAACAAAAAACTAAAGAAAAAAAATCTAATTTTTTCACTTGTTGGACTTTGACTCAGTCATGTTTGGTGACATGGTAAGTCCTCCCAGAACAGGTTGTGTTTAAAGAGGCTGGTCCTTGAAGGTAAAGATACGTTAAACTGGAGCAGAGCAAGCCGTCACAAGATGATTAGGGTAGATCTAGCGTGTTAGGTAAGTCTGGTCATGTATAAATAGGTGTCATTACTGGGAAAATAAGCTTAGGGGCAGGATGTGCACGGAGCCAGACAGACAAGAACAAAATGAAAGGATACCAAGACCAACTTTAAGAATATCAAATATAGCCATGAGTAAGTAAGAAATCAATCAAGAAGGAACTGTGAAGTAGATAAATATAATTTTCTTCCACAAAGCAGGGCCACCCTTGGTTCTACGAGGTCAGGTCCTCGATCTGGGTTTATGGAGATAGCTGAATATGAGAGAGAGAAGGGAGGAGTGGAATTGGTTCACAGTTTCAGGGATTTTGGTAGCAATCTTTGCCTAAATCATTACTTAGGTGGCCTCACAGGAGATTCAGAAGCAGGGATGCATAGCTTTATTCTTTACTCATAAATCTATCTTCTCTACTTCTTTTGCAAGACACAAAAGCCTAGAAAAATTGAAATTCAGCCATTCATTGGTTTAAAGAATTCAAAGTAAAAACAGAACAAAACAAAGCTGAACCTGAGCAGCAAGTGGGTCATTTGTGTCCTCCAGCATTCAAAGCCTGCTATTTAAAAAACCCTGATTTAGAAAACAAATTCCATTAGCAACAAAACAAAGTCTGCTGGCTGGCTTGGTAAAGCTTAGAAGCCAGCGTACCCTTTAAAAAAAGTTCATTGTAAGATTCAGTATTTACATTACCAATGATATTGTCAATAAATTATACTTACTATTGTACAACACAGGAAAAAGCAGCGTTCCTTGTTTATCTTTGGCTGTTGTTTACTTTTAGCTGTGCTGTGGGAAAGAGAACTCAAACAATGCTAAGCTCCTCCTTAATGAGATCCTGATTAGACAGGCTGGACCAATGCGTAGAGCACAGTATGCTAAAGCTGGAGAGCAAAATTAGACTCTTCATCACCCCCTCCCCTGCAACAAAACTTGTCAATTCAATCCAGTTTTCTCAGTACAGAGCAGAGCCATCTCTTCGATGACTTCCCTCTTTCCACTGAGCGCCTGTCCTAACTAGCCCAACAGTCTTCTTGACTCTCTGGTCTCATGCCGTTCCCACACCTTTCGATGTTCTGTGCTGGCCTTGTCATGCTCCCAAACAAGAAAACAGACCCGCTGTATATCAACTTCTCAGCATTACAAATTAACAGAATCGCCAGCATAGGTACTGCAAAGAATTTGAGGGATCTTATCTGCAAGTTTTTAATCTGGGTTCTATGATGAGGTTTAGGGGTCCAAGAACTAACTCCATTGAATTTATGCCTGCACATTTATCAAGAAAAAGATTTTGAGCTTTTTTTAGATTATCAAAGGGGTTAGCAGCTGTTATTTATTCCATTAATTGTTTTATAAATTGGAAAATGAAGAACTGAGAGATCGTTCCTTTCCTCCAATTAGACAGCTCATTAATGGCGGAGCGAGGACTAGTTTCTAGTCCTGTGGACTTCTGGTCGCATCCTCGTCACACTAAAAGAGCTGAGGTTAGCTTGTCTTTATGAAACATTAATTTTTACTTTTATCTTCCATATGCTGACATCTTCAGTGTTACCATCTTTCTTATCTGCCAGGTCCTTTTCACACTCCTCCAAAATCCATTCACAGCACAAATGGCTGTGTCACCTGTGAGTTCAGGAGTGCTCCTGTTCAAAGCACTATTAAGCCTCCCTAAAAGCTTCAACATTGAACATTTTCCTTCCATAACTGAACTCCAAAGAGGTATCAATCCAAAGTCATGCCTACTTAATAGTGTGTACTTATTTCCTTCTATTCCTCAATATCAAGAACAGAGGTTTAATTTTGAATTTTTCCATTTTCCAGGACCTGTGTTGGAATGAGGGAAAAGAGAATTGTACTCAAGATAGAAACATATATATCATTTCATAATTAAATGATAGGATTTTAAAATAGATGTTTAATATTTACAAAGCAACAAAGCAATCCAAATGATCTTAGACTGGTTTATTTTTTTAAAAAGATTATTTTATGCCCTGCACAAATGAAATATTTCATTTGTTAGCATTACACTATTCTGCTTTAAATAATTTGCAGATATTTAATCTTGTTTGTAAGGCACAGAAGTTTCATAAAGGTTAATGGAACCATAGGCTAATGGTTTAAAGCATTGACCCTAGAACAGGTTCAAATAACAGCTAAGCCACTTACTAGGTGTGTGACTTTGCACAAGATTTATGTAATTATTTTGTACCTCAGTTCTTTCATTTCTAAAATGGGGGTGGTGATAACAATAGTACTATCTACTTCATAGTAGCACTTAGCAAGTACTTAAGTGTTATTGCTATTATTATTAGATGGTATTTCTTGGTTGTTATCTCATCAATATATTGTGGTTAACTCTTTAAATTTGTCACCTCTGCCTTGTTGAGAATTGAAATCCTTTTACATGTTGAAGCTAAGCTGCCAAGCTTTTCTATGTACTGTGCCTTATTCTTAACAACATATCCATGGTTTCTGGACTGATAACAGTGGAAAAACAATAATTGCTTTGTTTCAACTTCCTGATTGGGTTATCAGTGAAGGCAATTAGAATAAATGCAAGGCAAATGAACATTTGTGGGTTTTGTGGTCTCTTTTCACTGCTGCTGATTGGTGATGCCCCTGGTTCCCAGGCTGTAATTTTGAACGTGTAGCAGAAAGGTAGGGGAGAGAGTACAGTGCCGGCTATGTCTTTTGCCTGTGGCAGTCTATTAAGACATCAGCAGAAACAAACCACCTTATCTGACAGCTTGCCTTTCCTCAATGTCTCTCACAACAGAAAAAAAGAGATTCTACATATTACAAAATAATTATATCCATTGTTTCAACTCTATGTCCACAAAGGTCACAGATTTTTATACTAAATCCCATTTTCTTTTTGGTATCTATGCATCCATGTTGATAATTTGTATTTAAATGCTTAACTATCTGGCCTAGGTTAGACATGGTCTAAAAATCTTCTTCTGCCCCTAGGAAATATTATTGCTTCTGTAATTCGCTATCTCCTGACTTTGCCCCTAATTGTGTGATTTTTATGCAAGTTATTTTCTGCATGGGGGAGAAGGTAGGAAAGCTATGAATGGGAGAATTGGTGAACGGAAAAAGAGAACAGAGAGAAAAGCAAAGGAATGTTAAAGAGAGAGAGAATTATGCAGAATAGGAGTTATATTAATGTGTAGTAGGACTTCCATGGTGATGGATCAGGAGTGGTCTCAAGGCTGCCAGTGTCGGTCAGAGAAGCTTGCTATAGGCAATCAACTTTCCTAGTCTAATGAGAACTCAAAAAGCTGCAGTTTATAACCAAGAAGTAGCAATGGAAACTAAGCCTTTTATCTTGGCACAATTCCCAGGGAAGTCGATGGGGAGACCCACTGGCTATGAACACCATTCTGCGCAATCTGATGCTTTTCATTTGGTAGAATTTCGTTGCCAAGGCTATTGCATCCAGTTACAGAAGTCCTAGTGGATGTAAATTGTCTCATCTGTCACTTAGCCTGGCAAGAAATGTAAAGGGCATGTCTACTACTGAAAGGAAAGATTTAACCTCTTCAGCCCATTATGCAATAAGCAGCATTCGAAACCTATGGAAAACGCTCATGTTGTAGTCTGCATCTGGGAGAACAACTCAATTATTTTTCTTAACCAAAAAGGAAAAGTTTTGGCGAAATATATTACCCTTCATTATGAAATATGCACACATTCAGAGGCATTTTCTAGGGATTAGAAATTTTACTTTGTATATTTTAATCATTTTGTGTAGTTCAGTTTTTTAAAATGTGTGTGCAACTCAGCACTGCTTTTAGCTAAATTCCAGGGGACAAACAAATCAAAACTGATTTATAGAGGATGTAAACAAGGGTTTAACGTTTTCAAATCCTAAATGTTGGCAGAGTAAGGAGAACAGTTAATAAAGCAATACCTTAGGGTTTATTAACCTACTGAAATAATTCAGGAATATAAAGGTTACTTCCCTTTCTAAAACAGGATATTATTAACATGCACTTCCTTTCTTCCTTTAGGCTGAGAATGTTCAAACCTTCAATTTCTTTGCTATTCTTCTCTGTCGCAAAATTGTCCAACACTAGGCAAGGCAGCTATACAATGGAAGAAATGGCTAAGATCACTAAGCGATTAATAATCAACTGAGCCAGAGAGATGTTATAGGCCTGAGTATCTGGAAAGGCAGAATGCAGTCCTGCTGCACAGTAAGGTCAGCTGGGGAGTCTTAAGAACTACCCATGCGTGAGCCCTAGGCCCTAGGTGCAGAAATTGGTTTAGGCTTGGGTATCAGCACTAGTTTTAAAAAGCTTTCCAAGTGATTCTAATATGTAGTCAAGGTTGAGTACTGGCTATGTAAGACGAAAAACATGAAGGGAAAAAGTTGAATTTGAAAAGTTCTGCTATGGGTAGTTATTAGTGACTATATATTAATGATTACATTTAGGTCCTAAAATTAACAAAATAATATTTGTAAAGCATTTTGGTGGTATTGATTGTTTTACATCTACCTCTGTCAGCACAGCCATTTGAATCTTCAGGAAAGGGAATGTAGCTCCTACAGCCTTGCTCATGGCTTCAGGAGAAAGCACTGCCAGGATCCTGGGTCCTCTGCCCATCAAGCCACCCATGGAGCGTGGGGTGCCCCAGGATCCTTTTGGCATTAGGAGGTAGAAACCGCGGGTGGGCATATGACTTATATTTCCAAACCAGATACCAAATGTCTTTTACCCAGTATTTTGGCAACTAAATCTGAAACAATTCAGTAAAATTATCCCTAACTCAAAAACCAAACAAAAGACAGAGAGAGGACACATATGTCTTTTAATTGCATAATATATGGCAATAGCTGTATCTCTGGTATCAAGTCTTTGCTTTCCATTCCGTTTCCACCTTATCATTTCCCCTTTATCACTTTCTTACATTGTCTCTTTTCAACTGGGCTCTGGTATTTCACCCCCAATTTAGCTTTGAACAGCTAGAGATTAATCTTCGTGCTCAGAATACATAGTGCTCGTGTTAAACTCATTGTTTATCCACACATTATGGTGTTTATTAACTGTAATACATCAATATATATGTTTGATTATAAAGAAAGGTTTCTGGGGCCAGCTGTGGTGGTGTACCCCTACAGTCCCAGCTACTTGGGAGACTGAGGCTGAGGCAGGAGGATTGCTTGAGCCCAGGAGATCGAGGCTGCAGTGAGTTATGATTGCACCACTGCACTCCAGCCTGGAGGACAGAGTGAGATCCTGTCTCTAATCAATCAATCAATCAATCAATCAATCAATAAAAATAGTTAGTTCTTAAGTTTATCTGGAGGATCTTAAATAGGGAAATATCAATCATTTCTGTTTTAACTCACCAAAAAAGGAAGACTGGAGACAATGGGGGCTTAAAAATTATAGAAATATTCAAAGGATCCCCAATTTCCTTTCAAAGGCCCCCGGACTTCACACCTAAATTTACTTATTTTTAGCTCTTGTGTCTCCTTTAAATGTGACATTTTAAAATAGCAACATGGAAAGTTGTAGGCTAAAACTATAACCTGGAAACTTGTTGGAACAAATTCATCCCTCACATTAAGGCAAACTAAATTACTGTATTCATCTCCCAAAAATTGTTGCCCCACAAGTAATCAAGCTTATCTGTGACCCAATTTTAGTTGCTCATGAGTGGGGGTGGGGTTCCACAAACCCACACAGCAGAAACACTTGAAGGATTTATGAACCTGTAAATGGCTGTTAGCCATGTCAAGTAAATACAGGCCAAGCCAAACTCTTAGCTGTCTGTAGTTAGCCTTGATTACAGGGGTTATGCAAATAAGAATACAAATGTATCTAGGACTTAGTTGCTTAGAGGCTTTTTTCCTCATAAATCTTAAATCACAAAGATAACCTATATTGAGCCTCTGAATCAAATCTTCAAGTCAAATATTTTTTGCTGCCTATTTTCATGGCATAGAGAAATATTTCAAGCCATAGAGAATTTTTGTAGCTCAGTTATTTAACTCTCTCTGATGGTAAATTTAGCGATCTCCCCGCCTGGGCCCTGGGGACACTCTATGAGCAGTTGGATGTACCTAAGCCTAAATTCAGATTGAGCACAAATATTATGTTTACTTGGTTATACATTCTACTCATAAAGATCTGTCATCATAGAGCTGAGATTGCATTGATGTATATACTGGATAGCATCTGCTGTGATCGAATCAGGCAGAGAAGGCTAGAAGAAAGATAATGATTAGGCTACTTTAGTTCAAAATGGAATTGTTTTGAGGGCTGTGATTACTGTATCAACTATTCCAGTGTTTTTTTTTTTTTTCAATTTCAAAAAGTTTTTGAGTTGCATGCCGTATCAGTTGTTTGCATGATTTTAGAATTCCTGTCACTATTTTCATACCCTCAATCACCATCTTCGTTGATGAGAAATACACCAATAATGGTGTTGACCCATTCTTACAGGTGGGTGATAGTTTAAAAATTGAGCTTCACTGGCTGTTACATGGATGGACAACATCTCTGCTCCGGTGAAACAGCTAAATCTGAATTCCAAAGGTTTCGGTTACTCCAGATGCAGATACTACTATGTCTTCTACTCAGACACTATTCTTCTTTAAAAATAAAACTCATATCTGCCTAGGTATTTTCTGAGAAGCCAGGACAAGGGTCACCATAGGTCTGGGTGTACCAGATTCAATGACCTAGGAGTGCAACCACACTGTATCTAGCTGCCGCCATCCTTTCAGGAGGGCCAGAGTAATTTATCTCTATTTGTGCTTCCTTGGTGAAGGTTCGCATGAAAGCTGATGAAATAAGACAGGACTATTTCACTCAGGAAAGGTGGAAGAGAAGCAGTCTCTAACTCGGTTCTCTGTGTGGGCTTAATTAGGTCTCATTCTTTTATGAGCATAAAAATTATTAGTCTAAGCTTTGATTTCTCCACGTAATATAAATAAAGCTGAGTTCATTAAACCATTTGATCTGCTTCCAGCCTCTCAAATCGGATTTTCTATACTTAACTTTGTAAATACAACATGGTGAGGAAACAGAGAAAAATAATACCACCAAGGGAAAAATATTAATAGTAGGTCCCAGTTAAAATTCAAGTCATATCTTACTTGTTGATAAGTGAAACTGACAACCTTATGCCACTTTATATTATAGCTCTTTAAAATATCAGTTGTGACAGTTGTTATTGACATTTTTGAAATAAGACAAAAATAAAGTTAGATAGAATATTTTCCTCTTGCAATTCAAAATCCCAACAATAAGTTAACTGATTTTTAATAATTACTCTTAAGGATCCAAACCATTGATTTGTATTTGTTTCTGATATGGAAATATATGCTTTAAGTTTCCATCGAAATTTAAAAAAATATAAAAAGCAAAATATTAAAAGAAAAAGAAAACTCTTCTACATACTGGTAAACTGGGGATAAATAAATTTGAAAATATTTAAAGTTAAGCATATTTCAAATAAGGTGACATTCAATGAAAATATTTCTTTCATTTGAATTGTGATAGAAGTAATGCAAGAACTTATAAAGTCAGTATCTCTTAAATAGGTTTGGTAGGTTTAATATCCTTTAAAATGTCTCCTACTGGTTCCTTCCTCTTCTCAGTGTCTTCCTAGTATCTCGATTTCTGTCAAGCTCCCATGCCTTCCATCTGAGATGCCCGCACATTCCTCTGCCTTACAGCCTTCTTGACGGACGTGCATGATGGCGATGGATCGTTCACATTTGCTTAGATCTGTCTCACAGTCTGCAGATGCCGGAATGGATTCCAAGCAATGATGTGATGGAAAGAACACAGACTCAGTCCAGAGTCGAAGACCTGACTCTGTCATTTCTTAGTTATATAACCTGGTAAAAGTCATTAAAGTCCCCAAGCTCTATTCTTTACCTGCAAATTTGGGATAATAAAACTTCATCTATTGTGAGAATCAAGTGGGATAATGTACATGAAAGTACTATCTAAAATGGAAAGTCATATACAAATAGAAGCTGTTTGGAAAGTTATTTTTTTCTGTGATCAGCCGATTAAATAATGCAGGCCAGCGAGTATGTCAGTACTAAGAAAGTTGCATAGTTTTGAGGGCTGAGAAAGGGAGCTGGACACATGTTAGGATCAAGGCCAGCTGACAAAAGCATACACCAGCGGTAGCCTGACACGAACAATTACTGAGAGTTTCCCAGAAACAATGTAAACCTGACAACTTTACATAGACGGAAACATTATTTGCCATCTTTGGGGAAGAAATCATAGCCATCCTGCTATAACTATAAGCCATAAAAATTATAGTTAGAAACATTATCATATTTCTTCTAAAATTTTCTTGAACATGACTCACTTTGATCACCAAGGCTTAGACAGACCCAATTATTTGGTGAGAATTTTAACGTTCCAGCTGCTCAAATGATAATTATACAGGGATAAAGCATCAGAGAACTGGGGGTGGAAAGGGACAGAGCGTAGGAAATAGCTAGACAAATGAAGAAATGCTTGGTGCCAGAAGAACTGGATTTCTTCCTACACATATTTAAAAAGTCATAGCAAATCTACAGAGTTTAAAAAATGTGAAGAACTAAAAAAATTCATTTTTTTTAAGGGCCATGTGCTTAGATAACTGTATTTTCACCAACAACCAATTTGTTTTAATGATATCTATTACTGGGAAACTCAGGAATTTAATGATTAAAAAATAATCATAAAAATAGTTTCCTAATCATCAGACTCCTTTAAAAAAAGGAGGGATCGAGTGGCATCATATCCGATTTCCCCCCACAGAAGAGAAGAACATAGGTAAATTAATGGTATAGTGATGCTCAAGCTACTATACCTGTTACTGTTAGCTAAGAGCATAGACAAGCTGTCTTAATGTTGGTCTCATTTTGCATTAAAATGTAACACACTTATCAAATAGTATAAGGCAAGAAGAGATGGTTAAAAGTGTTCTGGCTAATAGTGGTCATCCATATCAGATCAAAGTAGATAGCAATTGGAAGAGTGGATGCCAAAAAGCCCACTGCTACTTTCCTTACTACTTTCTTATTATGGTGTTTCTCTGTAACAGGCAGAGATGCTAACTGCCTGTGCAGAATTTGTTCCCTCTTCTTCTGGTAATGGCACTTCATAATTTCCTTTGAGATCCATGTAATTTGACCTAAGCTGACCGTGCTCTTCCTTCCTCTTGCTCTAGGGATGGGCATATGACTTGGAAAATCAATGTTATCTGCCCTCCCATCCACAGCAATAAGTTTAGGGATGGGTATTGACTCAAAGAAGTCAACAGGCTACTATTTAGAGCTTTTGTTGGAACTCTTGAAAAGAGAAAATCCCTTCATCTGGACTGGTAAGCTGAAAGGATGATGTTGCCAACTTGAGGAAAGTATTTTGCAGTGATAAAATGACTGCTTTCTATGACATCAGCTCAGCCTCTGGATGGTGAAAGTCAGAATGCTGTGACATCTTGAACCTTTGAATTCATCAATGGCTGAAGCCAGACGATTGTCATTCACAGACAATTAACTTTAAGGCTTAAGCCATGTCAGTCTTCATTGGATTTCTGTCATTTGCATTAGCATGAATTCTGAGTAACATAATTTTGCTTCATAAAATGTGGGACTATGTATTGAAGCAGTATACTTGTGTTTTAGGAGACTACTTTGCAAAGGAATCTCAATGTGACAATTTCATAAAAGGATTTAAAATTAACTTTATTTGTATGACTTTATAGTTGCATTTTCCCTTTTAGATGATTTAGAGCAAAAATGATATGCAAGACTTATTTCTTCTTTTGTACAAGGGCAAAAGTTGCCTTTCACACCTAAGAATCCAAAGCAAACACTATTTGAGGTCAAGACTGTGAGTAACATAAATTTCAACTTTTCTTTCAACACCTTTCTCGAAGAGACTGCCAAAAACTCTGTCCTACTCTGCCGCTATGTAAACCTCCCATATCCAGTTTACTGATGGCATCTCCCATGGAATCTCTGGCCAGATCCTGGGACAGCAGAGGGACTGTTCGAGAAACTCAGCTGGAGCTGAGCTGTCTGGAGTTTCAGTTAACTCCAGGTATTTAAGGGCAAGGAGAATTGCATTCCAGGGAGCCCACCTGGGACCTCCTCCAGGACATGCAGCTGTAAGAACAGACAAGGTCAGAAGAGAAAGGAGATGCTCAGAGGCTTGCAGAAAAGATATTCCTTTCCCTTTCAGACAGATTCTTTATTAGAACTTTATTTATTATTTTCTTTTTCTAAGGGGATATGGAAGACCCAGCATGGACTTGGTAAAAACTTGGTAGGGCAGATTATGAACACTCTTGTTATAATACATTTGTTTTACATTGTCTTTCAGTATATCATACTTATTCTGTACTTTTTAACATGTAATAGTTATAGTTTTAATTCTATTAACAATTTAGTTAGATTGACTGAGAGAAGGAGACTTTTTTCTTTCTAGGCCCATAGGTTTAAACTTCAGTCTGCATTGGAATTGTCTGAGGATTTGTTCCAAGCACTGACACCCAGAGCCCACCCCAAACCTGAGAAATCAGAATCTCTGCAGGAGGACCCTCAAAGTCAGAATTTTCAGGTGATGCAAGTCACCTGAAAACCACAAACTGCTAAACATTATCCTGGGGATAAATTCATATCTCAAGGCACTCACCCATTTGTACTTCATAACAACAATTCACATCACTGGTGACATGTCTATATCTTGATGCTTTTATCATAAAATCCTATTTATCAAGAGCCACAGAGTTAAAGAGAAGTATCTAATAATTGCTCTGACTGGTTGTTTTGTCTGCAGTCATCTTCTGTGTTCATGCCATGGGAGGATAAACTGTTCCTGACTCACTGCTGAAGTGGCAGCACAATACAAACAAACCGCTTCAGCTCTCCTTCAGACGACAGAGCCATGGATCCTCATGCTCCACTGACACATTTTAATCTGACAGTTTATCATGTTTTTTGGGGGTGCTTATTTTTTACTCTAATTTTTAACATGAAATTACATGATGTATTTATCCTTTATACTAGAATACAATCTGCCAATTGCACTCTCAGTGCATTCACATGGTCTGGTAGCTGGTCAATCAGCATTGCAAGAGAGAACACTTCTTAATGGGAAAAAAATACATACGTGTCAAAATTGAAAGTTTAGTGATGGCAGATACAACAAGGCTCTTCATGGATCACCTATCCATTTTGAAAGTCATACTTGTAGTATATATGTTTCATATTTGAAATGTCTATCAATTCTCGTAATACTATTGAGTGCAATGGAACAATAATTTCATAAATAGTTCTCCTATCAGAACTCTTCAACTTATATACTGAATATCCCTAGGTTTTACAATCAGATTACAGTCTAGATTAATGCCAAAGACCTCATCTTGGCTCCTCTCTTCTATCATTAGCTTTCCCTTTTCATTCCTGTACTTTCTCTTTTTACTATCACTGGGAATTAATGTCTGGGACAACTTTTTTTTTTAATTTAAATTTAAATTTTGTTAGAGATGGGATCTTGCTCTGTCTCCTAGGCTGAGATGCAGTGGCGTGATCATAGCTCACTGCAGCCTCAAACTGTTGGCCTCAAGCAATTCTCCTACTTCAGCCTTGGAGTGGCTGGGAGCAGGAGGGTAAGCCACCGTGCAGGGCTCAGTATTAGCGTATCTCCAGTGTCTACTAGGGAGCTTGGCATACAGAAGGCACTTAATAAATATTTGTGAATGAACAAATGAATAAATGAACTAAGTGGTTTTCTTTTCTTTGGTCACATTATCTTTTATTCCATTTTAACTTTGTTCAGTCTATCTACTCAAGCTGAAGTGGGTAAGAGCAATCTCTCATGTTCACCATTTGCCACAGGATACCTAAAATTCATCAACCTGGCCTTTGGAATGTTTATTGAATTACATGTCTTTTTCTTCTACTAATGATCCAGAGGACTAAGAATGGTTTTTATTGAATATTGGCTTGCATTTCCTTTCCCTCCAAAGCCCAGAGCTTTCTTTTCTTTAATCAATGATCAAATTGAGAGAATTAAGATAGAAAAAGAGACCAAGAAAAAGACCTGAGTCACAAGTGTGGTGATTTTTCTCTGTGCTTGTGTGTGTATGTATGTGTGAAGCCTGCAGGGGCTGGGAGCTAGGGTGGGGGCTGGAGTGTGTAAGAACAAGGACTCTCCAGGCTCTGGCAATTTCTGAAGAACTTCCCATCACACAATGCCTGAAACAAGATAATAATCAATAAATTTCAGAATAAACAAAGATTTTTGTTGTTGTTATGGCAAGGCATGGTCCAAATCAGCCAATTAAAGGCTAATTAAGAATTATTATGGAATTAAAAAAAAGAATTAAAAATACACATAATTACGTATTTCAAACATCTACGAATATACATTGTCACAGACCCTGTCTCAATCTGGAGCCAATTGCTTCTTGTTTTCCATTATTACCTCAGCATTGAGCACACTACGTGACATATAGGAAGCGAATACAGTGATAAGGAGAGAAACGCTACGTAAATGATGATACAAGAAAATGTGTGGTAACTGTTCTAAGAATGTTTAAATAAATAGGTGTTCACAGGGGAGAGAACCCACCTATAAGGAAAATGAAGCAAAGTTTCTAAAAGGTCGTGGGATTTAACCACAAAGAATATATAAGATTTTAGTAGACAAGTGAGAAAGGAGGACTGAAGGTAATTCATTCAAACAAACGGTATCAACAAATAAGCAGAGAAAGGAAACTGTAAGTTGTTCAAAGGGGGATAATAACAAGTATTCCAACTAGGCTGGAACAAATGGAATGTCTAACAGTTACAGACCAAGCTGAAAGGAATCCAGGGACCTTGACAGTTAGTTTAAGGGAAATCAAATTTTATTTAGGAGTAAGTAGAAAACCAGTTACCAGGTGGAATGGTAATAGGAGAAGGTAGACCATCCTGGTCCCAGTGTAAAGAACAACTGAAGGGGGTTAGAAAGCTATTGAAGTTGTTTGTATTCTAATATTCAGGTCCTAGATTTAAGCGGTAGTAGTGGGATGGAAAGGAAAGGTCAGATGTGGGATATACTGTGATGGAAGAATCAAAGAGAAGGGAGCATTTTATCAGATGTGGAGAGTGGAGGGTGGGGAATGGAGTCCAGGTAAGTCCAGACCCCTGGGAGAATTCTCAGTGCTGAAGGAGACGGTGGCTCATTTCCCAGGGAGGAAAGTGTTTTAGTGTAAATGGATAAATCGGTTAGTTGCTTCTACTATCAACGAAGTGCAATTTCAAGCTAATAACGAAGCTTTACTAACTATGAAACCATTTCTGTTAGCACTGTTGTTTATTCTTCTGGTCTTACCAAATCTAAACATGAAAAGCCTTTGTGAATGAAAAGCATAAGCCATGTCGTAAACCAATAATAACAATGAGCCTAGTGAGAGAACGAATAGAGAAATTTTAAATTCACCATTTTCTACTTTTATAGATTACAAATACACACACGCGCGCACACACACACACGCAATATACTAATATGCCAGTACATATAGCAGTACAGATAGATGGTCTTCAAAAGTAAATATTCTGAACATAATAGTGTTCTAAATGGATGAGGTAAAATGTGGAAGGTCATTTCCTAGAATCTATGCAATAGTGGTTTTTTTTTTGCCACTTATTAGGGTGATGACGACTAAATAAGGAGACTGATAACTCTGGAAGAAAGATAAACAGACACAGAACTGTGAAGAGAAGATGAATAAAAAAAATCAGAAAAGAATCAGAAATGACATGTTCTTAATGATAAAAATATTCAAATTCCATTTATCTTCCTCAGAAAACAAAATAAGTGGTAATATTTAGTGAAGATTCCATCATAAATGTAACAAAAAGTTAGATATTTGCCAAGTTATTCCACACTTTAAAGTGCCATTTTGGAGAGCCTTAAACACTTTTATTATGAAAGTAGTAAAGTAAGTTTATGATGAACACAATCCAAAGAATCCAAAGTAGAAAGTAAAAAATCCTCCTGATAGATCTTTCCCATCTCATTCCCTAGAGAAAATTAGTTAGCAGTTTGATGTATTAATATTTTGTTCCAGATTTTTTCTATGCATATTAATATTTGCAACATAAATTGAATTCAATAAAACATGTTGCTATCTCTAAGAAATAATTCATTCATCAGATAGTGAGTATAAGTACCCTATGTTGAAAATCCAAAGTCAAATAATGTCTGGATCTTATTTTCAGGGAACTTAAAGTTTGGTGGGAAAGAGAAAGAAGTAAATCAATTATTACAGCACAACACATAGCACTATGAGAGTCATTACTCTGTTTAATGATTATTAAATAATTTCAAAATTTTCAGAAGATTTTCCAAAATTAAGTTTTAATGTAGTCTAACTGAATGAAAAGTGATTCCTAACATGCAAATCTCAATCAACTTATAGAAGATTTATAGAAGGTTTCCAATGCAAGTAGGACACGAGTTAAACAGGCATTTTCAGATGTCAAAGTTTCTTTGTATTATGAGTGACCATCATTTAAAGTATTCACTTTAATATCTGAAAATATCTTTGGCCTAAAATCTTTCATTTTATTTTTGGCATGCCAAAAATCCATTCGAACAAATGTGAACTGGGTATCTCTATTTCAAATAATTTAGGACTGAGAGAAAAACTAAGCTTCTCCTACAATTCATAAATATGTCTGCACAGGCTAAACAAGAGTCAATCAAAAATGCCTCAAAGATCATCTGATTTCTGGGAACAACACTGGTGTTTCAACACAGCCTTTGTGTACAGTCAAGCATTTCCCCTCCTTTCAGAAGATGGATAGTTGAGTGTTCATATTTAGGTGGTTCTTTTGATCTACCCAGGAACTACGTATGAAACTACTGCTTCTCAGAAATGGTGAATGAGATCATTATTCATTACTTGGGAAGCCTGTGTGTCATGTTGTACTTAGCTTTTATGCATCTCCATTCATTTTGTTCCCCTGCTAACACTGCCTTCCTAACCCAGCCAATTTTTAGTAACTCACATTTAAAGACCATTTTGTGTGTGATCTACCATAGGCCAATCTTTATGAATGACATGCTAAGATGGTGAGAGTGTTACTAGGGCGACCCCAATCTAGTCAACATTCTTTTGTTTCTGTAATTCCTTAATGGAACTCAGAAATTAAAGCAACTTGCTGTATTTTAGAAATGCATGAAATATGTACTTATAATTTTTATAACTATCCTTAGTTTATAGAAACATATTTAAATGTATGTCCTTGATTTTCTGATGCTTTTAATCTCTCTTTCTCCTTGACTCCAAATACCTGAAGGGCTGGAATAAAGTGTTTTGATATCCACCCAATTTCAGTGTGGTAGGGACAACTTTACAAACACATATTATAAGACTTTGGTTCATGAGATGACTAATTAACCTCTCTTTTTAAATCGCAAAATGGGAAAAAAAAACTTAAATGATAATCTTTTATTAAAATTATACTCAAAAGGTAGCTTTTGGAAAAGAAAACTTCCAATTACTTTTTATTATCTGTTCTAATTATCTGTCACAAACAGATACTTATTGTATGACAGAGCAAACATTAGAGGTATGAACATTTAGAGTAAAAAATAAAATGCATTCTGAAACCTCCCAGGAATATCTAATTTCATGTCAAGGGAAGGATAACAGTAAGTCATCTTTGGGACATACCAGAACTGTATGATTCGTCTTGTCTTATTTCAGTTCTGTCCAATAGGACCAGGAAGCATAATCTGAGAACTTGTGGCAGAATTGTACTGATGGACTAGTAAAAACCTTATCAGAGGAAATCCCGACAGTTCTGGATACTATATCTGTCCTCTTCATCATCTCCTTGATGAAAGATCATTTCTG
Organism: Avahi laniger; assembly: GCA_963575035.1. Classification (NCBI taxonomy): domain Eukaryota; kingdom Metazoa; phylum Chordata; class Mammalia; order Primates; family Indriidae; genus Avahi; species Avahi laniger. Next base: position 19,073 of record CAUYSK010109873.1, read on the forward strand.
CAGAGATTCTGGGAGTGGAAATTCATAGTTGTTTCCTTTCACCTTGTATCTATACAAGGAGAAAAGTTACGTTTGAAGGGAACTCTGGGAATGGTTGGTAGTCTTTATGTTCCTCTGTGATTTGCTCCCATGGACAATACATTTTGAGGATTTTTACAAATTGAAGAGATAGCAAGTTGTATACAAATGCAACAGATTATCTAAGGATAGCTTCAGTATCAATTTAAGGGTATTAATGTCCCTACTCCACTAGAAGTACAATTTTTTTCCCTAGAATCTCCTGAAAATGACTGTTACGATTTGTCAGTATTCACTTCCAAGGAACCACAAACAATGCTGTGCTGGGGCTCATGAGAAACAACTGTTAAATTTGCAAAAACTTGGTTAACCAGTTGTTAAATACAGCCATTATTAAAAAGGAAATTATACAGACTTACAATTAAGTTAGTTATATTAAAAGCAAAGATAATAAATACTCAAAATTCATCACTTCTTAATTATTTTACCACATTTTATTATTACCCATGCATCTAGTGTATATTTCTGGTGGAAAAGCTGAAGAATGGTGTGCTGTTATGCATATCTTTCCAATTCTGTGTTCAGTGATTCCACATTGGTAGCCTAAAACTGGCATGGCAAGAGCTTTTACAACGTGGAAATGAATTAATGCTACAAATCAGTTGTCTCCTGTCCCCAGGAGTGAGTTGTTAAACATTTACCAGCACAACACTGGCAGGGTAGATTCTGGGATTACAAAGAAGAATAAGATGTTGCCGTTACAAAAATTATGATCTAATTGGGAGATAGGTAAATATTTGACTATAAGATGTCACATAAATGATAAAGTAGAGGTTGAAAGTGTTACAAAAGAAGAAAGAGACACAATTAATTTTGTCTTAGGTATTCTGAGGTCTCTTAGAATAAACGACCTTTGAACTAGACTTTGAAACTTGAGTAAAAATTCATTTGGCAGAGAAGGGAAATGCTCTTCTAAAACAGAGCAAAGGGCGAAGTAAAAAATAATTCTAATTGTTATTCGTATAATTGAATATGTCTAAAGCAGTGTTTCTCAAACTTTTCCACTTAGACAAGTGGCAAAGAATGAATTTTGGTGATCTGAAGTTGCAGCTTGAAAAGGCTCCCTGCTAAGACGGAGTTTCTTTAATTTATTCTATTTCATCCTAAACATTTATTGGAATTTTCCATTACCCTTCTTATGTATTTTCACTTGGAATAAGGTTCCACTCTCTTGTTCATCTCAACCTCTCCCCAAGGCAGGTGGGAAAGGTCTTCCACCCCGTCAAAGTATTTAAAGCTACAAGGGAAAAACAATATTATCAAGAAAAATAAATAAAATTTGTATTTCTTATATATGCTTTGCAGATATAGGGATCCATTAGTAACTTCACAGGATGCACAGAGAAATGGGCATCTTTGGTCACTAGCACAAGAGACAGGAGTAGGATGGAGCAGGGCCAATGGAGAGAAAAAGAAGTGGATAGGGAGGTTAAGGGAGGAAACACCTGAAATGACTCTAAGCACTGAAGGCTACATTACGGGTATAGATTAAAAAATGTTTTGTATTCATGATCAGGTACCTGTGAAGTGTGGTCTTTCTCATAAGTAACCAGAGGTAGATGTACCATGAAGCTAATGTAGCTTATACTTCAGAACCACTCACTTGCATAGCGCCTTCCAAGGCCGTGGGAATAGCCCCACAATATGCTCTAGTGGTAATGGGTTTTTGTTAAATTTACCAAACTAAGATATTTTAATTACAATCAGTTAAGGCCACTGTCTTTTCAATCCCAACTTCCCTTCTATCACACTTCCTTTTGCATTAGGTGTTGCTGGAATGACAGGTATTATTAATTTGGGATGTGGTTAAGAGGAAGTTCAGACAGGGATTAATTTTGCTGGGGTGTCTGGGACATACACATTCTGCATACAGTCACTTCCATCTTTCGTGCAGTCATTGTTAGTCATCGCTCATTGTACCACCTCCCGTGAACATGCAGGGTCAGAGGTTATACAGCAATATGAAAATGTCCAACTGAGTCTAGCCACAGAACAACATGGAGGAAAAACAAGGTATAAAGTGTACGTAGCCAGAAGCTGATCTGTGAAAAAGACTCCCAATTATCAGATCGCTATTTCTCTTCTGTCAGAAAGGTACCCAATGTATAAAATTATAAATGTTTAATATATTTATTTTTAACAAAAAGTTACATGAAATAGAGTTTATGAGAATTCTGTCTTTGTTGTGCAAAAATCTATAGCAATACTAAAAACTGTGAGAACATGTATGGGAACAGATTAAAATTGACCATGCTAGAGAAAATACTCATCTATCATTCAAGTTTCCCTGAAGAACATATTGCTCATTGATGTCATGTGAAGAGGTGATCAACAAGTATAGAGATAAAAATTATATGAAAAATTATAGACCTATGTCTGACAACTAATTATAAAGTATGTTATTTCTGGATTCTGTATGTTTATGGTATTTGTTGGATTTTTAAATACAAAATGTGTTGTGATTTTTTTTCTCATTACAAATAAATATTCACTTTTGTATCTAATTTTGGATTTGCAATTTTGTGTACTTTTTCTTATGACTGGTCCTCCAAATCATAGGAGCTTCAGTCCCCCTGAAACCTAGATCTGTCCCTGTAAGGCTCTATACATATATTCCCATTCAAGTGTCACAGGGCATAATATTATGAATTTAGTATAAAAAAATAACATTCCAGGCCGGGCGCGGTGGCTCACGCCTGTAATCCTAGCACTCTGGGAGGCCGAGGTGGGCGGATCGTTCTGAGCTCAGGAGTTCGAGACCAGCCTGAGCAAGAGTGAGACCCCATCTCTACCAAAAATAGAAAGAAATTAA
>CAUYSK010109878.1:0-32209 GCA_963575035.1 Avahi laniger
CCCTTTGTTCTTTATTAAAAAAAATTGTTGCTGGGGTGTGTTTATTTCCTTTTTTTTTTCATTTTTCTTTTTTTTTTTTTTTTTGAGACAGAGTCTCGCTGTGTTGCCCAGGCTAGAGTGCTGTGGTGTCAGCCTAGCTCACAGCAACCTCAAACTCCTGGGCTCAAGCAATACTTCTGCCTCAGCCTCCCGAGTAGCTGGGACTACAGGCATGTGCCACCATGTCCGGCTAATTTTTTCTGTATATTTTTAGTTGTCCAATTAATTCCTTTCTCTTTTTAGTAGAGACGGGGTCTCGCTCTTGCTCAGGCTGGTTTCGAACTCCTGAGCTCAAACAATCTGTCCGCCTGGGCCTTCCAGAGAGCTAGGATTACAGGCATGAGCCACTGCGCCTGGCCTGAATTCCTGAATTCTTATAAGAAAAGACAAAAAAGACAATCAAACTATATTTCGCAGATTAATTTAGGGTTTTGAGGTGGGTTAAATAGTGAAAATCACATAAGGAAGCTAGAGATTCCTAAAACTGTCCTTCCCAAACTATCCTGTGCAGGCAGCTCACTGGAGGGACTATTAAAATAATGCAGATTCTGATTCAGTAAGTCTTGGGTGGGACTTAAGATCCTGAATTTCTAAGAAGGTCTCAGATAATGCTGTTGTTGCTGATCTAAGGACCAGGCTGAGAGTGGAGAAGAGACAGATTGAGTCCCTCTTGCACTCTCCTTAAATGCAGTGTAAGGTGACAGAGTCACAGCTGCTCTGCCATCTTGCTTGAGATGCACGCATAGGACAGTTCTTTTTTGTTTCAGTTTCCTTCTTTGAAAGAGAAAGGAATTTTACCTGTGTTGACAAACAAGTGAGTTATTCAATAGAATATAGCCAAAGGAAAAAATGACACAAAATATTCTGTTACTAGGAAATTAGTGGATTCCCCTGATGCCAAGGATGTATTCTACTAAAAGGCAGACAAATCTGAGAGTCTGGCCTGGAACTGCTATGGACAGGTAAAAAGAAATATGAAATATTAGTTCAAAAACTCCTTGGCAATACTTTAAAAGGCATTGGAGGTGTATATTTGTCATGGATTTAGCTAACCAACATAAGAATTGAGGCTAATGAAATACCATCAATAATCAATTATATGAAATATGTGAGCAAACCTTTGATTAATTTTATTAGAATTTCAAATGACCATGTTGTCTTCATCTTTCCCATTAAGAAGAAGGAAAAAAATCAAGTCAGGGGAAGAAATGTAGAAAAAAGTTAATTACTTAGGCATGGTATCTGACAGTCAGTCCTGGGCTGAAATCCTGATTCTATACCTTACCAGTCGTTTTACATGGCACCTCTGAAATTTTATTTTCTCACCTATGGAATGGGAAGTGGTGGTAATTAATAGCTCTGATCTTATATGGCCATTGTGAGGATTAAATGAGATTATTCATATACAAGGTTTTGCACTGTTTTGTCATATCAGAAATGCTTTTTGAAAATTTAAACAGCAAAACTCACATATTCACACACCCAAACAAAAACCAAAAAGTTAAAAACTAAACCTTTTAAAGAAAGCTACCTTAATTATTACTCACCAAGATCTTAATTTAGGGAAAACATATTTCTAGTGCTTTTAAGGCTGCCACTGTTTGTTACATGTTGATAAATTTTCCCTTTCCCTAGAAATCTCAAATTTCAATTCATGCTGCTGACCATGCTGGCCACAGAGATGCACTGTGCTACTTTTAAAATCTCTTTGAAAGCACTATCAATTTGGCTAATGGCACATTTAACCTGGAACTTAAACTGAGGAAAAAGAACAACCCAAGAAAACAGTAGATTTTTAGTTAGAAATACCTAGAACTTAAAGACAGAGAGACTTAAATGAAAATCCTAGCTCTAGTAAGTCTCAAAACTTCAACAAGTCTCATCTGTTAAAGGAAGGTGACAATCAAGTTATGAATTTGAAAGAGGTAGCAGATATAAAAACACAAAAGAGATACATAAATGTGTCCTGGAAGAAAATGATTTTGGAAAGTTCTTCAATTTTTGTAGTGTCCTGTATGATGAGAATTTCACTTTTACTGGTCCTCATTCCTCAGAGAAATTCTGAATTTGAATTTCAGTTAAATTTTGTGACCTAGAATTCCACTGCAAAATCAGACAAAATATTGCTATAGTAAATAGATTTTCTGTTCACTTTCAGTTAACCAAAAAAACCCAACAATGTTCACCACCATTCAAATTAATGAAAATTTTATAATGCAATTTATTCAAAACTGAGATTCACAATTTTGAATTTTTCTTTAGCCTGAAGTGGGGAAAATAGGCACATCCTTTTGTCTTACTCCTAACCTGGTGTTGGGCTACTGCACCTAGGGCTTGACATCCTATAACCTGTTCCAAGGTCCTTTCTAAAGACTGAGTTTTTCAGTATTGGTTTCTCAGCCTGGTAGATTGAACAGGAGTAAAGCACAGGACTTTTCATCATAAAAGAGTAAACCCTGAGATTTCAGAAATAGTCAAATCCTTAGAACATTTTCTTAGCCTTGGAAAGAAAAAGATTTACGGGAGCACAAGACTAGTCAATATTCAGAGATTCAATAAAAATACAGGATGATCAAGACATATGATGTGGTACATTTCGTCCTCAAATATGGGAAACGGTTTTGACATTTCCCTTTTTGCGATAATATAATACACTTTCAATGTAGTAGCGGAATCCTCTTAGAATGAAGTCGTTTATCAGAAGACTAAATGTATGAGCTGTCTTGCTTCACTCTGATCCTCAGACTGAATTTTTGGTGGATACTAAAATGTATAATTATAGTTGAGATTTGTCTCTAACATTCTGATGGTATCCCCTCTCTCCAGTTATGACTCAAGGTTACCAACATAAATTCCATGAATTTCTGTCCTAAAACAAGGACATTTTTGTGGTTTGAATGGTAGATTTTTGCTATATTTTTTCCTCAGAATATTACAGGGATACAAACATTTTGGTTACATAAATTGCTTTTGTATCATTTGAGTCAAAGTTAAAAGTGTGTCCATCCCCCAAATAGTGTGCATTGTACCCATTAGGTGTGAATTTACCTATCCCCTCCCACCCCCTCCCAACTGCTTGATTTCCAATGAATGTTATTTCCATATGTGTGCATAAGTGTTGATTGATTACTTTCAATTTAATGGCGAGTACATGTGGTGTTTGTTTTTCTATTCTAAAATATAAAGTATAAGATCACATGGCTGTTAATTTAAAAATCTAAGTTTGTGCCTATTAGCAATAAAAATAATAACAAGTATGATTTTTGAATGTCTATGTGTGAGACATTCTACCAAATGCTTCATTCATAATTTTATTTAATTTTCACTAGAATTCTGCCAGGTAGATGTTTTTATCCTCATTCTACAGGTGACAAAACCAAAAAATTGTAATCATTATTCAAACCCAGGACTGTCTGGTACAAAAGTAAATTATTATTTCTGAATTTTCTATAGTCTAATATAATTGGAAAAATTAGAAATGTAATTCGTGGCTGAAATATTAAAAAAAGAGAGAGAGAATTTTCACTTCCATAAAAATAGAGTAGATATATTTTTCCCTATTTCTCTTGGTAAGAACAAATAAAAAGTTTTGGACATTATACATAAAACAAACATAAAACTCTGAAAGTTGGGGAGAAGAATGCATGCTTACTAGGAACCTCAGAACCCAAGGAATGGCACAGTGGTGAATACTAGGTTTTCTTTTTGTTTCAGAAATGCCAACAGGCACAGACAAAAACAAACAAAAATGAAAGTCTCCTTTCTTTAGCCATGTGACCCAGTAATCCTACTGCTAGTTATTTATCCCCACAAAAAAGAAATCAGTATATTGAAAAGATTTCTGCACCTCATGTTTATTGGAGCACTATTCACAATAGCCAAGATTTGGAATCAACTTACATGTCCATCAATGGATGAATGGATAAAGAAATGTGGTACATATACACAATGGAATAGTATTCAGCTATCAAAAAAATGAAATCCTATCATTTGCAACAACATGGATGGAACTGGAAGACATTATATTAAGTTAAATAAGCCAGGCACATAAAGACACATATTGTATGTTCTCAGTTCTATGTGGGAGTTAAAAACAATTGAATTCTTTTTGAGAGAGAGTAGAATGATAGTTACCAGAGGGTAGAAGGGCATTAGGGAGTAGAGTATAAAGTGGGCATGGTTAATGAGTACAAAATATAGTTAGATAAAATGAGTAAAATCTAAGAATTGATAACACTATGGAGTGACTGCAGTCAGCATAAGTTATCATATATTTGTAAGTAACTAAAAGAGTGGAATTGAATGTTCCCAGCACACACACACACACACACACACACACAAAATGATAAATGATTGAAGTGATGGATATACCAATTACCCCGATTTGATTATTGCACATTGTATGCCTGTATAAAATCATTACATGTACCCCATAAATATATACAACTATTATGTACCTATAATAATTAAAAATAAAAACTTTTAAAAAAATAAGAGAAAATCTTTGGGATATAGAGCTAGGCTGATTCTAAGACTGGATACAAAAAGCACAATCCATAAGAGGGAAAATTGGTAAATAGGACTCCATAAAACTTTAAACTTTTATTCTGTAAAACATTAAACAGATGAAAAGCACAGCATGGGAGAAAATTTTTGTAAACCACATATCCAACAACGGAAACTAGAAAACACAAAAACCTCACAAAATTCAAAAGTACAAAAACAACCCAATTAGAAAGTGGGCAAAATCATGAAGGGACAGGTCACCTGAGAAGATATACATGTGGCAAATAAACACATGGAAAATGTTCAAACATGGAAGTCATTAAGGAAATGCAAGTTAACATTATAATAAGACATCTCTATGTAGTATACCTATCAAAATGACTAAAATAAAAAATACTGATAACACTAAATACTTGGGAGGATGTAGAGAAACTGGATCACTAATACGCTACTAGTGAGAATACAAAATGGCATAGTCAGTCTGAAAAAGTTTGGCAGTTTCTTAAAAACTAATCATAAAACTTATGTCATGAAAACTTATGTTCGCACAAAACCTATACATTAATGTATAGAAGCTTTAGTTATACTAACCCAAAACTGAAAACAACTCAGATATTCTTCAATGTATGAATAAAATGTGGTGCATCTCTGCTACAAAATAGAATTCAGTAATAACATGGAATAAACTATAGATACATGCACATAACCCAGATGAATTTCCCATGAATAATTCTGAGTAGGGAAAAAAAAGCCAATCCCAAAAGGTTACTTACTGTAAGATTCTTGAAATGACAAAATTATAGAAATGGAGAACAAATTAGGGGTTGTCAGTAGTAAGGAATGAGTGAGAGTGGGACAGAAGTGATTGTGGCTATAAAAGGATGAAGGATCCTTGTGCTGATATAATGTTCTGTGTCTTGATTGCACCAGTGTCAATATCCTGGTTGTGATATTGTTCTATAGATTTGCAAAATATTCCCATTGGATGAAACTAGGTAAATATTGTTTGTTACAACTGTTCATGAGTCTACAATTACCTCAAAATAAACATGTAAAAAAACAATAAAAAAGCTAAGGAGCTTAGAAGAAAGTATGGATTTTAGTAAGTCATCACTTATCAATATTTGTTAATTAAAGTATGTGAAAATTGATGTGAGACGTTAAGAATAGGGGAGACCATAGGTAGGGTGTATGGGAACTTTCTAATACTCTAGCAACTTTCGTGTAGATATAAAACTTTTATAAAATAAAAACATTATTAAATATTTAAATATAGACATAAATTAGAAAATATGAAGATTTTGTTGTGCCATTTAAAAATGTTAATTTCATCATTGTTTATTACAGTAAAAAATTTAAAAATCTATGAAATAAATCACGTTATATCTGTACACTGGCAACTATATATGTATGTTATATATGTGTACATATATTCAGAATAAAGAGATACAATCTATATTTACTGAAATTGAAACAAAAAAGGGAAAGATACTGATAATGAAAAAAATGTGGTGTGGCAATGTGTAAAACATGATATCACTTGATATTTTTAGTATACAAAGAGAGGTATATATGACAATACAGATGTATATATGGCTACACTTTTAAAGGATTGTATGCAAAGTTCGTGCTGATCAGGCCTTCTAGTACCTCTCAAAACTCAGATATAATTGTGAAACTCAGTCTTGGGATCACTAAATATACAAACATACTTGACTCAAAGAAGACCTAGAAGTAGTGTTTATTCAACCAAAATCTGACTTGCCCAGGATATCACAATTATTAGGTGGAGGAGGGAAGGGATCCACTCTCATGTCCCCATTCTGAAAGCAGAGCTCATTCTACCACACTTTAATTCCTGGTATGGCAAAAAGTGAAAGAGCTTTCCTCTGTCTTTTCTTTATCATTTTTTTCCCCATTATCTTTTGCACCTGTCTCATACGTAGTGGGTGCTCATTAAGTATGAGTTAAAGAGAAGAAGATGATTTCTCCCTGTAGGGCACCTTTATTCCCTTTCATGGTCTCACCACTTCATAGTTGAGACTGTAAAACTTGGCAATTTCCATTCACAGCTTTGAATGATTTAGAATTCTGTTTTGCATTTCATTTCAGTTTTGTCTGAACCCATATGGTAAAGTCAAAACTCCAAACAAATCTGATGAATTCCATCTTGTGCTAGCCATTCCCTGTGGCTTGGTAAAGCACTGCGAGCTTTCACACTACTTAATTCCTCCTTGTTCTATGACCATCTGTATTTGCATCTTCAGACTTGGATAGCCTCACGATTGTCTCTGAAGCACAGTATAAAGGAACTGCAGTATGTTCATTTGTTACGAGTGAATTTCTAACAGACTAAGAGAGTAAATAAACAACCAAACTGAAAACACAGAGTTTGCAGTACGGAGTAGCATCGTACCTCAGCACAAGTATGCTCACCAGTAAAAGACAGCTCTAGGAATTAGAGTGCTCAGGTTTAGCATTCATAAATTGTCATTTACTAGCATAAATGCTTATCTAGTAATCAATATTTATCAAGTCCTAAGAAGAAAACATACATTGTCTTATTAAATTCTCCAAGCAACCCTTGGAACTAAATGCTAATTTTATCCCCACTTAATTTTTTAATTTGGTTTCATTCATTATCTATCAAAGTGCTGGGCACTCAAAATTTAATTATTTTCCACAGACAATGCAAGTTACATCTATAAAGATGTCACCAAAAACATGTTGGTAGTCTTCAGAATGGATTTTACATTTGAGCTGTATCTTGAAGAAAGTGGGATTTGAACAGGCAGAGAATGATGGGAAAAAAAATATTGTGCTATAAAAGACCATTCTGTACAAGAAATCCAAAAGAGCTGTAATTGAATGAGGTATTCAGACAACAGTGGCAAAACGTATGGCTGGAGAGCAGTATGAGGTATCTGATGAATAGGAAGGTGACTTTAGTTCTAATTATGGATGGCCTTGATTGCTAGACAAAACATTCTGGACTTCATTCACTTGGTGATGGTGAACTGAAACGTGGAATGCTGTGACCCTCTAGCAGCAGCATAAATGATGTATAGAAGAGGAATCAGAGAGGGACACCAGGTAGGTCTTCTCAGATTAATTGGTTGAGGGTGAACATGAGCCTTGAGCTCATTAATATGCTTTGCTCTCTATTAGACTTTATGTCCCGTGGCTCGTTAATTCCCTGTTAATATAGCCTCAGGCTTGTGTTTCTTCCTCACTGAATTCATGCGGTAAAGATTTTCCTTTCTCTCTTAAAACTCTATCAATATCTGGCCTTGCTGGGCTGTGCAGCATTTGCCAAATCCTTTTTGAGCACTTCTGACCCAAAAGAGAGTTTGGTTTCAAACATTAACTAAAAAGCTAGGGGGTGAATAATTAGCTATGATCAGATCTTGCTTAGGTATTCACAACATCTATTTCTGAGACTTTCCACAACAGAGACATGGTTTCTTTGTTATGTCATTGGTCTTATTTCCCCAAAGGATGGAAAGCATGATAATTTGGGTTTTTTTTTTTTTATTGTTCAGTATGTTTGTTTGATGGGAAGAGATTGAATAGTCCAAGGTAAAGGCTTAGGTAATTTTTCTTTTTTTTAATAAATTGAAAATATTTATATAATTTTTATGTCTCTTGCTACATATATACACATAAAATAAAAATAAAATATAAAATAATGCGTAAATAAATTAGAACAAATGGAATAATGAGACTTAGAATGAGATGATAAAAGTAGAAATGACACTAGTCACATAATGGTTGTCCTGAAAACCTGTACCCTTTAAGTGATGGGCCATAAATTGGGTCCAAAGTTTCCTTTAATAAACCCAGGGCCTTTCCAATGCCCATTGAAGGAAGAAAGGGAAAACTAAACAAAAAACAGAGACATGTATTCAGAATCACACCATTTGATTTCTCCAATATCCAGTGGTGCCCACAGTGATGTTGTAGGTTGTTATGAAAACAGATCTTCAAAAATATCCTTGTAATATCGTTGCCACTTCAAAGAATCTTCCTCAATTTCACCCATTATACTAATCTAAACACAAGGCATTGCTTGGAAAAGAAGACAAGAAGATGAAAGAAGATACAGTCCCTAAGCATCCCTGTTGCCTAAATTTGGGAGCTGGGGAAATGGTTGGTGGGTGTCAGGGGGAGGATAAAATACATTAAAGACAAACTTCTGCTTCATAGCCTTGCAAATGGCTCTTCCAACTTACAAAACATATAAGTTGGATCCCATCCCACGGTAGGTTAAAAAGGAGAGAAAGTTTTATTTCTTGCTTTCTCTTTTGAGCATTTTCAACATCTTTGCTGCAGAACTTGCAAAGTTATCTACCACAGATGTGTTGGTAATTATGATATATTATAAACATTTTCGTTGCATAATGGTCCTCAACATCTTCCACCTGTGACCTGGTACCTGCATAGCAAGCAGTCATGCAAAGCAGGTAGATATAGGCTGCCAACTTCTGATAAAATGATTTTTTTCCTAGATGTGCCATTCTCTTAGGGTATTAATGTTTATCTGGGGATTTTTTTCTCAGTTTTTAAAATGCTTCCACTTAAATGTATCCTTTTATCCTTAAAATATTAACAGTTTTAAACAGAAACCTTTCTAAATGACATGCATGCTTCATTGTCTTCTTAAACCAAGTTAAGATAAATTTACATTTATTTTCTAAATGACCCAGATCTTATTGTATCAATAATTAGGCCATGATGAAATGAGCCCCGTCAGGGAATATTAATGATGCAAAAGCAAGAAATAAAACTCTCTCTCCTTTTTAACCTATCATGGGATGGGATTGCTTGTGCTAAGTGGTCACATATGTCCTTGTCATATGACCACTTTGTTTTAAAATAATAAATAATTGTCTTCCACAGCACATGTCCAACTGCTGTTCAGTGGTTTTGCTTACTGGTATGAATATTCCTACACTTGGCATCATTCCTCCAGTCTATCTGCTTTATAATGGGCATCACTTTAGCTTAAAGCATGCCAACTTTAATAGGGGCAGCACTGGTGACCACCCACCTACAGCACTTACCTGGTATCTAATGTATCTCAGGAACTGTATTAGAAACCTTACTTCTAGGGTTTCATGTTCTTTCATAATTGCTTAGGAGGTAGCTTTTATTGACTCTGGTGAGGATAAAAATCCAAAAATTTCAAGAGAGATAATAATGTGATTTTTACATAGTAACACACACACACACACACAACTAAAGCAAACACAGCAAAATACTCTTGGAAGGAAATCTGTGAGAGCATCTGTCATACAAGTAAATGCATTAAATGAATATTTCTAGATAAAAGAACTCAAATCCCACACAGAAAATTCTCTAGACTTAAGAAATTTGTATCTAAGGCAAAATAACTGAAACATTTGGATTTTATTTTATTTTTTATTTTTTGGCGTATATTTCTTATCTTTAACTGTGTTCTGTTTATGCTAACTGCTATTGAAATTCAACCATAGGGATAGAAGAGAGCCATGCATGTGGTGGGCAAGAAAGATGAAAGAGACAAAAAGTGATGATGAGAATACTGTCCTAGGTGCTGAATATGCTATTTAAAGGCTTCAGAGATGAAGAAAAGAAGTTGGTTTGGGGCAAAGATGGTTAGCTATTGGCATGTTGATTTGGAGGTGCCACAAGTGCATCTAGAAGGCACCCTGCAGTAGGCAGTTGTTTATACTGTTCTTAGGATCCTAAGAAACTTATAGTTCTTCTTGACCACTCTTTGACAACAGGCCATTGAAGCTATTTGTGTTGCGCCAAAATCATGCAGTATTTAATCTAAATATTTATTCTTTACTCCTTCTGTACTTTTTCATTTTTTGTAATCGCCTTTAGGGGCCTCTGTCTAAATTTCCACTTTGACTTCTTTCCACAATATTTCTGGTTTATTCCTCACCTTGACCAGGTTGTTTCACCAGCCTCATCTAAGAATCTCTCCCTGTTAAAATTGTCCTCTTCGCCTAACTATTGTGTGTCATACTCATGGGCAAGTTTCTACAGGGCACAGGCAAGACTGGATATCAAAGAGGTTAACAGTATCAGGAGTGCATGCAAGCAACTGGAAAACTCCAAATAATTATTTTGTTATTCAAGCTTTTAAGCATCAGAGCCTGAAGGAAATATCTTTTGTTGTTTTAAGTTTTTATGTATAAATTAAGTTATTCTCCCATTTCACAGTTGGTAACACGTAAGAAAACTTGTTATTGAAAATCATACCCTTACTTTGTTCTGTAGCTAAAAACTAAAATATTTGGGGGAAAGAGGATACAGATAGCTGTTGGAAAGGGAAATATTTGTGTTAACAAAAATATATAACATGGCCACAACGGAAATCCCCCACTTCTTACTTTCCCTCCTCCTTCCTATCTGACTTCTTGGTTTGTTTTGTTGTTATTTTATAAGCTGTCACAGCAGTAGATGCAGATTGAAGCTCTAGGCAATTGCAATTAAATCAGGAAAAAGATATGCATTCACCAAGGTTAATACAAGCTGCAGCTTAATCAGGGTGAAAAAAACAAACACATCTAAGGACCTCAAAATAAATTCAGCCATTTCAATCACACTCTTTTATTCCCCCCAATCTCCGCAATAACCTGGAAGACATGTACAATCAAAAGCTAAATAAATAAGTTTCCAAATCAATATATATGTCATGAAAATTTTCAAGCTATCAATGTAACATGCCATTTCAGTTTATGGGCTATTGATCTCAAAACAAGTCATGATAACATTAAAGGCAATTTTTGATACAAAAGAAACTCCTATATATAAACCATAGACACATGTATAAACTTAATATAGAGTTAATTAATAGATAAATATCTATAATGAGCTCACTTGCTTTAGTCTGTGTTTGAATAATGTCTCCTTTTAAATTTGGTTTGAAGATATAAATTCTAGTATTCTATTTGGTACTTTCTCTATAGGCTTATCAGTATTACATCTAAATACATGTGCATATACGAACACATTGAGGATGGTCATCCAAGTATAGGAGGCCACATAAATGTTATATTAATTTTTTTTGACATGGCATTATATTCCTCATCTCTTGCCATCATTATTTAAATAGCTTCCTATTTTATTTGAGTGCTTTCATTCTCTATAGGAAATTCTTCATATTACTGCCAGACTTATTACTCTTAAAAATGATTTATATTTTTTTTCTAAAAAATGTTCCATGGCTCCCTATCTCCTATAAACCTAAATTCTAAACTCATTAGCCCAATTTTTAAAATCACCCATTTTTTGTCCCATGTCCTTGTTTTTCCTGCTTATATCATTTTATAGCAATATATTTCCACAAAGCCCGGACTACACAGCCCTGATTATGTCATCCTTGACCAAGTTTCTGAGTCTTTTTTGGTGCTGCCCCTACAGCTCGGAACATTATTTTTAGTGCCCCCGTAATTATGAACCTCCTACTCTTTCTTCGAGACTGAAGTCATGTCCGTTCTCTCTGTGATGCCTTTTCTGATGCTTCTGGTTAAATTCATTCCTTCCTTTGCTGCACCACCAGCAGCACTTTGCTTATACTTTTTGAAATAGCATATGTTTTATTCTCCTGCCTTAGTTTTAGTCATTAACATACTTATTTCTTGATATAATTTTTTAGCATCTTAAGGTAAGACGCCATATCCCATCTGTTTCTGTATTCTACCTCCACTCCATCTAGACTACTACTGGTACCTAGTAAATTTACATCTATTAATTCATATTTTAGTCCATGAATTTATCCACCCATTCATTCAATAATTTATTCATCATCTTTCACATAAATGTTGAGCTCTTTATGTGATAGTCAGTGATAATAAAGATACAGTGAATGAACAGGTGGTAGTACCTGTCCTGACTTCATTGACATCTTAGTCCAAAAAACAAGTTAAAAAGTAGTTGCAATGAAGTGTGCAACCAATGTTAGGTATACTCAGAACATTAGGAAAAGGAGAATGACATAGTCCAGGAGTCATAAAAGTCCCCCTTGAGAAAGTAATCTTTAATTTGAAGTTTTATCAATTAAGAAATGTTTGCCAGTCCAAGAAGTGGAAAAAGGCAGAATGGGATGTTTAAATAAGCTATTCACTGAAGAAGGAAGAGAACGTGGATATCTGGAAAAATGAAAGAAATTTTTTATGGTTATTTTCTGAAAGAGATAGTGGGAGAAAAGGATGAAAAGGAAAGACAGAAAGAGACTATAATAAAAGTTTTACGGAATGAAACCTCATAAGGAGGTAGGAAAGCTATTTAAATTCATAGTCTTGAGTAATATCAATATAAGTAAGAAGATTTTGAAAATAGTTTATTATATTCTGACTCCTCCAAAAGAGAATTTAAGGTAGTTACAAAACAATACCTATGTTGTAAGTAAATAGAGAAAGTAGGAAGTAGTACTTTCTAAAACATATATGTTAAAAGACCAAATATATTTGTTACTACCAAACAACAGTATGGTTGTGTCCTTAACTGGCTGCCTTTAGTTAACTCTGAACATCTATCCATAGCTAATACTCCATTTCCATTACAAGACCCAAAACCTAGTTGGTGTCTAATACGTAATTGTTGAGTGATAGTAAACATGTAAAATTTTACATATCTTCCCAAATGTGTAGAAATTGTCATATTGCCCACATGTTATAGAGCCATATGACAGCTTTTACTTTTATTTATCACATCTCTCAGTTGTACATTTTTGTTTTATTATCTTCAAGCTCATATTAATACCATAAAATCAACCCTGTGGACATAATTTAGGCTACAAGAATCTCCCCACTTCAAATGTTATACGTTCCCACTCTCATTGTCTGTTATTTTTGAAATTTTCTGAAATCAACCAGTGGTCATTTTGTTCTGTTTAAGCAAGTTATGCAATAGCTGGTTCCCAACCTCCCAATAATTTGGTATGGGATTAATTGTCAAAATAGTCTTTATTTTAATGACCTCACATTGGTCTCTTCGTAATCTTTGTAAAAATTTTTCTCCACTATGCTTTCTGGAAACATAAAAAATAAAATAAAAGGACTCCTTTTCCTGCATCACAGAATTCTAGTATTTTAAGACAATCCTTATACCATAATTTTCCCCCCTAAACACAATGTGGTCCACAAGGCAGGTCGATTTCCTGATCCGTTGAGATTTACATATGCTTATGTCAAACTCTATCCTTTGTTCCATGGAAGTCTAAATCAATCACTAATATTTCTGGGATTTTATGAGTCACCTGCATTCTCAGGAGGTACCTATGTTTTGGGGTTTGCGCTTCTGTCTGCAGTCATTCTTAACCAAACCTCATTAGTCAAGATAGGGAATTTAGCACTTTCCTCAATTTCTTGATTCCATTTAACCCAATTTGATTTGTTGAAGATTGGGGATTCTTGAAATACAGTGGCATATAGGAGTGGTTTATTTCCCAACGATGTGTACCCTTGAAACTAAACACGTACATTTCTATTCTTATATTGCCTTTTAACTATTAATACTCCAAGGTCTTTTTCACTGATTAACTTTATTTCATATTCTTCCCAGTCTCTTTGTCTTCTCACTGGCTCATCTTCTCATTCCACTATCTTTCCTACCCAATGTGATTGTGGGTAGATTCTTTCCCTCTCTCTGTCTCTCTCTTCCTCTCTTCTTCTTCTTCTTCCTGTTCTTTTTCTTCCATTCTCTCCATGCTCCTCACTGTCTCTCCCTTATCTTTCTATTAATTCTAGGTTTCAAATGCAGGAAATGCAGCTCAGAGAAATTAAGTGACCTATGCAAGGTCACCTGGCTAGCAAATAGTGGAACCAGGATTCATACTCTGGTATGTCAGCCTGTTTTAGAATAGGCATTACATTATTTTCAATAGTTTATCAAATGTCACGGTTCAAGATAACAAGATAACTAGGTTCTTCTCCACAGAATACCTGCATCCTATTTTATTGAAGCACTGCATAGTAATAGCAAGCCCTCATGCAATACTTTTATATGCTCGGTATTTTTTTAATCTTTACTAATATATTTCATTCCCACAAAACTTTAAAAAGAGTATATTTTTCATTATTCCAATTTTATTAATGAGGAAACAGACACAAAGATTAAATAACTTGCTCTAGCTCCCCTGACTAGTAGGCAGTAGAGGTAGAATTCAATTTCAGGTACTTTTGATTACCAACTCTGTGCTCCTAAGCACTATGTTGTGCTGCCAGACTGAGCCAAACATTCTGGGTGTCTTTGGACTAGCTCGTTTAGAACAGACATGCTAGTGTACTTCTTAAGATGGCATTAGCTTTTTGGCATGTATCCTAGAGACCATGATAGACAACCAATGAAAACTTATGTCCTTTATTTGTCCTCAAACTTACAACCCAATAAAGAAAGTATATGCAAACAAGTACATTCACTAAAGTTTAATATGTGGACATATCTCATTAGATATTTTGAGGGCTCATTTTTATGAAGATTTTGTGGACACTCAGGGAAAAGAATAGTTAATATTAACTTGTAGAATTTCATGAAATACTTTGGGGAAAAAAAACTTTGACTCCAAACTTGAAAGATGACATGTTTTATCCAGGGCAACTAGAAGTGGATAAGTATACTGTCCAGGACATTCTAGAAACCTAAGCTGCATCACCCAAGGTCTAAGAAATGAACCAAATAGAGAGCAACCCTTTCAAGCCACTTTGACCTGAATTATAAAAAAAAAACCACAAAAACTCCTGTGATGTGTTTGTATAGGTTATCAGTAATTTTAATCTGTATATGTACACCTATTTTTGCTTAGTTTGACCCTCCTAAAATTAATTTGGTTGAATCTGACCTATGCAGCTTCCCTGTTAGATAGTAAAAGATTGATGGATTATATGTTTTATGCTATTTGGAAATGTAATCAATGTGTCACGGATACCCTTAGTAATGAATTGAATAAAAGGCACATCTTTAACTCTGAAGTGAACAAAGGCAAGCTGCAAACCATGAGATATATCAGTAGAGCCATTTTTATCGAATTAAAGCTTTACTAATATTTGACATATGGAATGACAATAGAACATATTTGTTTTTTAAATTTTTTATCTAATTTACATTTGAATAACAAAATCTAGAAACAAAACATTGTACCCATCATTGTTCTACTGTCTTTCATTTTGAAACTCATTAATATATTGTTCTAGAAATAAAAGCATATTAACCCATACGTGTTTATGCATAGCACAGAGCTATAATAGCAAGCATTATATACCACATTTTAAATGCAAAGACATTTTTATATGTTGTCAGATTTTTTTTGTACTTTTTTATTTTGATATAACTTCAAGCCCACAGGAAATCTGTAAACCTTGTACCCAGATTCACCAAGAGCTTTTATTGCTCTGTGTACATGAATGTGTATATAAACTGTATGTTACACATATAAAACTAGGCTGCATGATCTAATTTTATACACACACATTTTTTGAAATATTTGAGATGTCATAGATATCATGTCCCTTTTCTTCTAAATACTTTATTATTTAATTTCTAAAAAGATATTCTCTTACATATGCACAGTACAGTGGTCAAAGTTAAGAAAAATTTACATGGATACAATACTATTATGTACTCCACCGTTCATATTTAAATTTTGTGAGTTATTCCAGTAATGTTTTATAGACTATTACACTCTTAGTCCAGTATCCAATCCCGGATTACACATCATACTTAGTGTTCATGTCTCTTTAGTCTCTAATCTGGTATAGCTGTTCAGTCTGTGTGTTTATTGAGCTTGAGAATTTTGAACAGTACTAGATACTTTGAAGAATGTCTTAAATTTGAATTTGTCTGATTTTCCTTAATTATTAGATTCACATATGCATTTCTAGAAGGAATACAACACATGTAATACCATATCCTTCTCAGCGTATTATACCATGAAGCACATGATGCTCATTTGTCCCAATATTGGTGATGTTAATTTTGAGAACTTGGTGCTATAGTCATGTATGTGCCCCCACTTCCAAATTTATAGATTGAAACTAAATCCCCAATGCAACAGTATTAAGAGGTAGGGCTTTTGAGAGGAGACTAGGCCATGAGGGCTCCACCGTCATGAATGGGATTAATGCCCTTCTAAAAGAGGCTTTGGACAGCTGCCTTAGCCTTGGCCCCTTCTACCACGTGAGGATGCAGCAACAGGGCACCATCTATGGAGCAGAGAGTGAGTCCTTACCAGATGCTGAATCTTCAGGTGCCTTGATCTTGTACTTCCCAGCCTCGAGAAAATAAATTCCTATCATTTATAAATTACCCAGTCTAACATATTTTGCTATAGCAGCAGGAACAGACTAAGACACTCAGAGTGTATTTGAGTTATCTGTACCATAAAGTTACTATATTCCCCCCTGAAATTAAGAAGTCATTCATGTACAGATATTCTAAAACTAATCAAATATTCTCTTTCTTATCAAACTGTAATTCAACGGTTTTAACTCTATTCATTTTCCAAATCCACTATTTCCTCTGTATTTATTAGTTGGCCTTCAACTATAAAGGTTCTCTTCCA
Organism: Avahi laniger; assembly: GCA_963575035.1. Classification (NCBI taxonomy): domain Eukaryota; kingdom Metazoa; phylum Chordata; class Mammalia; order Primates; family Indriidae; genus Avahi; species Avahi laniger. Next base: position 17,099 of record CAUYSK010109878.1, read on the forward strand.
TTTGTTTATTCACTTATTTACCTATATTATTGTGGACTCATGGATCCTTTCAGTACTCAATGAGTAATAGTCCATTACTCTTATTTTTTATTGTGATGCCCAAATTGTCTCAATTTTGGTCAACAAAGGTCCTTTCAAGCTGGCTTTTATGTCATTTGGACAAATATTTATATTTCTTTATACAATTCCTTACTTTAAGGCACATCAACATTATCAAGTTTATTGTTAACTTTCTCTGACTCAGTCCTGGATTTTACTTTTCCTCCAAGCCACCCTACCTCACTTTAAAGAAAAGTAATGTTTAAAAATTAGAATTTGAATGCTATGCATGCTCTTTGCTCAGGATATGCCATTAATTTTAATCTCTTTTAGTATTAAAAAAAACTGAAGAAAATATGTGTGTATAGATATTTTTGTATCTATTTTTAATTATTTCTTCATACATATTCTATTCCAATCTCCTTCTCTTCTTTCTCTCATCTCTCGCTCTCTCACTCTGTCTCTCTGTCCCTCCACTCCAGCTGTAGGCTTTGATATTATCCCTCAGGTTTCTGGGGCTTTATTCACTTCTCTTCAGTCTTTTCTTTTCATCTTTAATAAATTGATAAATATCCTTTGACTTCTTTTCAAGTTGACTGACCTTTTTTTCTACTGCCTCCACTTTGTTGTTAAGCCTTTCAAATAAACATTTCAAATATTGTTCTTTTCCATTTTGTTATTTTTTTATTGTTTCCATTTTACTGTTAAAATTCTCCATATGTTCACTCATCATGATCTTTGTTAAAAGTCTATTGATATAATAACAGCTTTAAAACACTTATCTGCAATTTACAATGTCTATGTCATTTGGAGGCAGCTTCTACTTATTCCTTTCTCTCTTGATTATAGGTCACACAGTCTTTATTCTTTGTGTCTAGTTATTTTTTTCTTATTGCATACTGAACATTGCGAATAACACATTTTGAAGGAACCAACTCTGTTATTTTTCTTTGAAGAGTATATAATTGGTTAATTAACAAGTTAAATTTTCTAGACTCCATCCCTAAATTTTGCGGTGGCAATAGCTGAAACTGTTCAGTTCTTTGGCGTTAGCTGTTGCTTTTGCTTGAAAGCTTTCCCTGTGTATGCACAATTAAGAAACCAATAAATAATCTGGAAGGAGTTTATTTTCATATTTTGATTCCTCCCTCATAGCTTCCTCATTTGTGAGATTACTACACTCCACATCTCACTTTCAATCTTGACTTGAAACAGTGAACTAGAATAAACCTTTATACTTTTTCAGCTAAAGTCAGCATTCTCCCACACAAGGATATCCCCCTTGACCTTTTAAAAACAACAGGCAATGGAATGTGACTTAGGCAAAACAAAAACAAAAATATCACAAAAGAAATCAAAAGGGACATAAAACATTTCATAGATTCCTTTATGGTAATGCTAAAGTCATGGACATACATCTCTTTAAGAAGAACAAAATTCAAGAATTATCATTGGTATTTATATATGCAATGTTCTAATTGTTCTCTAAAATATTTTTTGTTTGACAGCAAAACCTGTTGCTGGGAATCCATCTCATAACAATGTGGGCTGGTACATCTTTCCATAGATTTGGTCATTCTCGGTAGAGACAAATGGAATGGCAAGAGATTGATAAGGTTTCTAGGAACTAGCATTTAAAAAAAAGGATATATTTAAGAATAAGTTAAAAAAGGATATATTTAAGAATAAGTTAAGGAATATTGGAATATTTAGTCTTTCATTTAAAAATGCACCCCTGTATATGTGAACTGACATAGGAAATATACTTAATGATTTTGAGTCTCATTTTTCTTTTGCTATTGTCTTTTTTGCTCATATACTTTTGCCTAAGATAGAGACACACCTCCATTCCATCAACCATTCCCACTCAATTCTGGTGATATAAAATAAGGACTAGAAGTTCTGAAAGTTTCTTTTTAGCTCATCTTATGATGAAATCACACACACTTATTTTCTAGGAAGTCATAGTACAGAGAGCTAGTACCCTCTAAGATCTCTCGGCTAGTATATATAGCTATGTCTGGACTAGAGCTCAGCTCTCCTAATTTTGAGTTGTGTGTAGTTCCTACTGCAACTGTCTCTCTTATTTTATTTCACTCCCTCCTCTGGGTGTAAATGATACAAATTCTTCCCCAACAAAATGTTTCAGGCAAGAATCTCAGGGCTGAACATCGGCAGATCTTCTCTAGTTATCCACAGAAATGACTTAATTTCTAATACATCATTGAGGTAGAAAGGAGAGATGCATTCAAGAGAGGGCCTGCATGCATCTGACTCAGTGGTCTTTTATTCCATATTTATTAATCACTATAGCCTGGTGCTATACTGGGCGCCGAAGAGAAAGTGAGGAATAAGATACAGAGCCTATGTTCATAGAGCTCACAGCCTAGTGAGGTTTATGACAAATACTGTTCTAGAGACATAAAATATGATATAATGGGACAATGATGGTGAGAATAACTCTAGATGAGTGATTGCAAATGGATTTACAAAGACAATGCTATTTGTCCTGCATCTTGAGGCATAAATAGAATTTGTCTTTGGTAAAAAAAGAGTCTGGAATGGCTTTGCAGGCTAAGGTGGACACTTAGCGTGTCCTGGCTCCTTTGCCTTAATTCAGGAAATGCCGAATAGGATTTGCTAAAGGCTCTATTTCAATGGTTTCATGGTTTAACTTCTCTTGCTACATACTCCTACTTCTCTTAGTCCTTTCAGATTTTGTCCCACAGAGCACACCCCAACAAACCTCCTTCAGTCCAAACATCCATCTGTTAATCTGTTTCCTGGAGAACTTTACCTAAGATGTACAGAAAAGGAATGAATCTTTATTCAAAGTACCAAGGAGAGGCAAAAGGCAATGATTGAACAGGTATAATGCATGGATTTGGTGGGGTTGGAGGGAAGGACTAAAAATGTGCCTAAAAGAGAAGAATAAAGCGTTTCTGAGGAAGTCAGAGCTAATCTTGTGGATACTGGGAGATCAGTAAGATTTTTTGGTAGTACATGACAGAAAGAGAAAGATCAATCAAATGGCTACGGGGAGAAACACAGATAGTGATTGATCCTAGCTCTGTTTCCTCTTCTATCACTAGAATTTTTTTGATATTAAGTTCTGTCTCTCATTTTTTAGAAAAAAATGCTTTTAAAAATGTTATTACAGTATGTGGAAGAAAATGAGGTCACAGTTTCTGCTGTCAAATGTTCAAAAATCATCTCAGACTCAAATTACAAGGACAACGGTACTTTAAGGCTTTTGCAACAGAAAGAAGGCCCACACGGAGTATTTTCCAATCATGGGGAATGAGAAGGGTTTTACAGGTGCAATGAGGTATACACTGGTCACGAAGGTATTGCAATCTTGCAGAAAGAGATCATTTTCCTTTGCACTTTGGCCTGTCTCAGTGCATGATATCCTAGTTTTGGAACTGTGAAATTCAATAAGGAATTTATAGAGAGCAGGTAGTCTATTTTCTTGGGAGCAAGGGAATCAGTGTGAATTCAGAGTAGAAAATTTTGCAGGTCTCCATACTGAAGAGAACTGGGCAAGAAAGGATGAATTCAGAGCTGCAGAGATAGAATGAAAGAGTCATTAGACGATGTGGAGGATGAAGAAGAATGAATCCTGGATGATTTGGGGCTAAGGATGGGTTGGGAATAAATGATTGGTTGACAAGAAAGTAATTACTCTTAACCCTGATGTACAGTGCTGAAGAGAGGGCTGGATTTGTGGAAGAAGCTAGTGGATTATGTTAATGGATTCAGTTTGAACTTTCTGAATAGTAGGGGGCAGTGAAAAAGGCTTTGAAGTAAGATTACTTGGAGGTAAATCCTGGCCATCCTGCTTACTTGCTCTTTGGCCTTGAGAGAGTGTCCTGTGCTGGAAAATGGTATATGAAATAATACGGACCTCATGATGATGTTAAAATTGAAATGGAATTATGCATATGAAGCACTTAAATCAGTGAGGGTTGGAGAAAATACATCATACATCATACATCATGTATATTATCATTATATTCTGGTGATGAGTCATTGAGAAGAAAGTGAAAGGTAATTCAAATTGTAGTAGCAGGAGCCAAAGGAGGAGCCTATCATGGTAACAGTACCACTGATTTGTGGTTTTGGGTGAAGTACACACATAAATGCAGAAAAGTATGCTTCATCCATATGCTAAATGAAGTTACATAAATGATCTCAGTAATTTCATAAATGACATTAGATAAATATTTCTTCCTATTGTGAATAAATGTAATAAATAAAATATAAGAAAAAACTTTATTGACCCTCTTTTATGTGCCTTATCCTGTGTACATTCTGGAAATATGTCAGCAAAGAATGTAGTCATCGTCACTGCCTTCACAGACAGATTCAAATCCTAGTGTTTCCACCTTCCCCTAAATGTAGCCATTAAGAACATAGGTAATTACATTAAGGAGCCCACTCTGATGTCTCACACTCCTCCTCCTGCCTGGATCGCAGCTGGGGAATATAAGAATAAATTAATATATTCATTGCCAAATACTTAATGAACACCTTTTGTATTCAAGGCACAGTGCAAGGTACTTTGGAAGCTCCCGAGACAAATTAATCAAATATTCTCAAGGAGTTTCTGATCTAGAATGGGTAAAATATATGCATATAAATAATGAAATTACAAAGTAGAAAATGGTCCACACCGTAAGAGGGAGAAATTCTGTGGGAATTTCGAGGAAGATGAAATTATTTTTATTTGAATAGAGACAAAGAAGGATCAATGACATTTTTCCTGGGACTTAATGACAGAGACATATTTGAATATGATCTAAAAGTCTTTCCATGTACTCTTTTCATACTATTTCCCTTCTTTCTATCTGGATTTTGCAATACAAGGTGCTGCCATGGAAAGATCTTCGGATGCAGGGTCAAAAAGGTCTGAAGTTTGTTGTTTTTCCACTTATGTGTATCTCACATGTAAAATGATTATCTTAATGCAAATTTCACATTTTAGTAAGCACATCTATGTATTTTCTGTCTCTTGATTTGGGGAGGAATCACTTAGAATTCTGAGCTTCAGTTTTCTCAATAGAAAAATGGGGAAATCAGTCCTTCTTTATTTTTATCGAGGATCAAAGGTGTTAGAAACACAAAAGTCTTTTACAAACTGTCAAACGCCATATGGCTGTTAGGGGTTGTAATCAGAACAGTAAAGTCCTGGACAAATCAAGCAACTCATTTCACTAAGTGTTGGATGACTGAGTTTTAAAGCTTAAAGCTCTTAATATACCATTCAGCACCCTGAAAACATAAGAGGAGGGGGGAAAGTAAGGAAAGGACAATGGTCTCTTGGAAGGGGACCTGAGTGCCCACTAAAATGCATCTCCCAGAGGGCATAAAACCAACGAGAAGGAGCAGTTTACTTTTACTGCTGGGGCAGGAGTCATGCAACTATTTTTACTAACTACGGCTATTCCTATCGGAGTACCTAAAATATTTATGATAGCTATGTCTGTGAGAGACACTGTCTGGCGCAAGCAGAAAAGCTAACTGCATTAGAATGTGTTTGTTGTCATTTTCTTGTCTGATAAGTAATGCGGTGGAAACAGAGAGGGGCTGAGCAAAATCTTCCTACAGCACATCAAGAAAAGAAAAATGAGGATGCCGTGGCACCATGCCAGGAGCAAGAGCTTTGCCAATTTGGCACGTTGCCTACCTAGACTGGGGGATTACCCTGTAGTATATTAAAGTATCAGCTTTTTAATTTACCATATTATTTTCCAGATGTTTTTGGTAGAAAGGGACTTCTCGGCAAACACTTGAGTGCTTGTCAGAGAATTACACATTTAATATTATACTAGTCATTATTTTAATTAATGACAGGAAAAAGTTGCTTGAAGACAATTCTTAGTCACACAAAAAAAGAATGTTAATATTTTATGTGAGGAGGAAATTTTCTTTAACATTGATGAATTGGAATGTTCGGAAATTATAATAGGAGGGATATTATTGGGGAAAAATGAACTGGTTTTGTAGTGCCATTTAGTGTTATACACCAATTCTGACACAAAGAGATGATAGGGAAAACTCATATTCAGACAGCATGATGTAATATTAAGAATGACATATGTGAAATTAACATGTACCAGGCATAAAAGGTCAATAACTAATAGCTCAATTAGAATTTGAAAATAGATGTAAAAATAGTGTTGAATGCAGGCAACATACATCCTATTCTCTGGTGTGTTGCCACATTGTGTAGTAATGCTGCTCCTGTCATTTATTGAATGCTCCCAATGTGTCAGGCATTGTGTTAAGCACTTTATATAAATGTTAGAACGCAGAGCAGCCATTGTTCTGCTCTGGAGAGTGAGAGGTTCATAGAATTTAAATCATTTGCTCAAGCGCATCGAGTAAATAAGGGACCGAGCCATTCCACAAAATTTTGAACTACGTTATAATTACCTTTCTAAATGTCTCGGAAAAAATTTTAAAAAGCTTAGTTTCCCCATTTTTCAAATGAATTGGCTGCTTTAGGAATTCTATTTGGTCCTGCCCAGGTTTAAAATTCTGAGGTCTCCTTTTCAACACGTATTTATTAATTCTTTCTCTGCTCCAGACCCTCTGTCAAGCACTGGGCTTCATGATCGGTTTCACGCCAACATACTTATTAAATCCATGCATACAGATACCTGCTGAATGCTCTGCCTTTTGAATCCTTTAGTATTTCTAGCTAGGTAGAAAGCCCCTTTCTACTAAAAACATCTGGAAAATGATATTGTAGCATTTCTAGACACTGTCCTGATCCAACCAGAGTAAAAAAAGATGAAACATGCATAACTTGAGACATATACAATTCTTTTTATAATAGTTTAACCTTGCAAGATGTTAATATGCTTAATCCTCTGATTTTGCCATCACAATGGTCAGTTTCTGGGATCCTCCTCTGTTTCTTTTTAACTGGCCACCTCTTTGGTAGCCCTTTCAACAGAATTGACTTTCTCGTATTTTGAAGGTTTGCAGTCTTGGTATTACTTTATTAATGATGTGGATCTTGAGAAATTTAACTGTTTGTAGTACCAATGTCAGAAGATTATACCTTTTTGTAATAAATTAGTACAAAGGCAAGCAAGATCTCTAATGTCATACTCACACACTTATGTTCCTATAATAATTTCTTGAATAACAGATAAAGGGAGTTATAGCTAGCATGCATATCAGTGGGTATGTTACAGAAAGCTCAGCACTTGTTCTTGAGGCCGCATCAGAAGAACGAGAACAAGTGGTTTGAGGAGGAGGAAAGAAAAGTTTTATTACTTTGCTGGCAAAAGAAGAAAAATGGTAGATCTCCTTGTCTCAAAATCCAAATTTCCTGTACATAAGCAGAAATACAGAGCTTTTAAAGGGAGGACCCTTCATTTCTAGGCTATTGTGGTGGACTATTCTAATTGTCCCATCTCTGCCAAAGACAAAGCCTCTGACCTCCACCAGCTGCCCACCTGGGGGGCTGGCACTGCCTGGGATGACTGAGTTATCTCTTTTAACAAAGGACTTAACTGGCCTCAGGGATGCAGGCCAGGCTGCAGTTCTCAAAGAGTGGGGGAAGTTTTAAAGAGACAGAAAATTTTTGCTGTTTTTAAATCAGGCCATTCCCTCTGTTACAGGTACATTAACTTAATTTAGTTTTCACAGATATAAAAATCATTACTGGTTTTGTATCAGAAAAATTGTAAGAATAATGGCTAGACCTAAATGTCAAGATCAATATAACTTCTTTCTCAGTCTTTTAATGTTGAACCCCTCCCATAATGACAGCCAATCTTAGTTTTTCAGCTTTCCTTAGAGTAGTATAATGGCCTATAAAATTAGTAATGCCTCAGGCTCCAAGCAACTTGAACCAACATTATCAGTGTACACTGAGACTCACATCTGAGTTTTATTCTCACATTCCCACTCACAGCCCCAACCCATCCTGAAGTTTTGTTGATATTCCCAGCTCTCCCTTCCCCAGCACAGTTAGCTCATCTTCCCACTACCCCCAACACTGGCTTTTATATCACGTTTCTTATCTTAATTAATTTGGCCTTTAGAATGAACTTTTATTCTCTTAAAAATAATTATTTCAGCCTTTGGAGAGAACTGCACAGTGTATACTTTATGGTTTAAAGGATTTGTAAGCAGAAGCTTACTTTTAAAACTCAATGCATGAACTGTGTGAACATTCAGTTGCCTTATTTCCTCTCCTGTGTAGAGAAAACCAAAGATAAATTCTGCTTTTATTATTTAATGTGAGTGCTCACATACATTTTAAACAAATATCAGGATTCAGATATTAGTTAACTTTTAAGGGATATCTGATATTTAATTTCAGGACCTGAGAACGAACATCTAGCTATCACAAGAACTTGACTTGTAATTTGATGTTAATTTTCCTAGAATAAGGAATTTTCAAGTTCCAGGATGATAGTTCTTCTGCTAGGACTCCAATTCCATTCGAGTCCAGGACAGGTGATTTCTACCAGTTCCTTGAAGGAAATAAACCTCTCAAGAGAGACTCAGATACATTCCCAGGATAGCATTTCAAATTCAGTCAGAAATACATAGGCATAGTGAATATAATAGAAGTCACTCTCAGTTAATGAGTAGGGGGTTACCAGAAAAGACTGGACTACTCCTTTGACAGATGTATTCTCTTTTAAAGACAGAGCCTGAAGCATTTGAAAGAGATCTGATAGCAGAGGATCCGCCTTGGGGAGATGTCCATGGGGACATCTACTATCTTTTCCTCCATTTTGCTTTTTTCTGAACTGGCCTTGCCCCTATTTCAAGCCATAGCACCTAGCTTCACATTTAGCATTGATAAAAGATAAGGCATTTCAAACATGTTTGGAGAGTGTATTATCTATCTCTACTTAACAAATATCCTCCAAACTTAGCAGCTTAAAACACTAAGTATTTGTTATCTCACAGTTTCTATTATGGGTCAGGAAACCAGGAATGGCTTAACTGGGAGGTTATGGCTCAGGATCTCTCAAGAAGTTTCAGCTAAGTTGTTGATCAAGGCTTCATTCATCACATAGCTCAACTGGGGCTAAAGAATCTACTTCCAAGATCACTTACTTTGTTCTTGGAAGGTTTTAGATCCTTGCTGGTTATTGACTCGAGGTCTCCATTCCTCACCATGAGGTGGTCATGGTGCTACTTGCATGGCAGTTGGTTTCCTGAGAGCAAGAATCCAAGAGAGAGAAACAATGAGAATGAGAGAACACCAAAGACAGAAACTGGAGTCTTTTATAACCTAAATCTCAAAAACGGATATCATCATATGCTTTGGTCACATAGAACAGTACTGTAAAATTTGGGAGTGACAACACAAGGCTGTGAATATCAGAAGGCAAAGACAATTGGGGGGCCACCTTGCAGGTAGGCAACCACGATCTACCCTCTGACCCCCAGTGAGTTCTCTCCCTTGCACTTTAATATACTTGTGTCCTTTCCCAAGGCCCCTCAAATTATCATCCTAGTAAGCATCAGCTCAAATTCTAGAATCTCATCCTCTGAATCAGGGCCCATGTGTGGATGAGCTTCCTCAGCTGTAATTCTTTAAGCACAACCACTCAACCCAAGTGTTTTTGGCCTGTAGAAATAAAGAGACAAGTTATCTGCACCCCTATACTCAATATGTAATGAAGAAACAGATACAGGATAACTGCTATAGACATCCAGATTTGGGGATTTCCTTGATTAGGTCACAAAGCCTCAGGATAATTGTTCATGTCTCTTCACTTAACCCTCTAAACTTTGGTTCTGACCTCTCAGTAACCCTTCTTTCATTAAAGGTAGCACATGTTTGCTGCTGAGTAGTTTTCACACTATGCTTCCTGTCAGTGGAATTTGGAGGGTTTAAAGGTTTCTTTTCATTTTGCACTCTCTGTATCTATTTTAGTCCAAACGGACTGGTCTGCATTTTTTAGTCTTTTTAAAAACATTGTGGATCTTCTATGAATCCTTTTGTAATCCATTCCATTAACAAAAACCCACACCCACAAATAGTTTCGAGGTCATCCTTTACCTTTACCTTCTGCTGAGATTGCTCAGGACAATGACCTTCCTAGAAGCTCTATTGTTTCATGAGGAAGATATGTGTACACTTGTAGCTTCTTTAGAAGCCTTTCTGTCTGACCTAATAGTAGTCTGAGATACCAGTGTTGAGCTTTCTGAAGTCTTAAAATAAGATTTAACAGTCGTAATCTCAGCTGTATCTTTAGATCATGTTTTGCTACCTGAAGAGAGAATTTTCAAAACCATTCAAGTTTTGGATCCTTTTTGTTTCACTGTCCTTTGAATTTATCCATCTTCTCTCACATTTTACTATAAGCACCAAAAAGAAACAAGTTCAGTATTCTCTTTGGAGATCGAGATCCCTTTAGATTGTCTTATTTGTTATGTATGTTTATCATATTTCACATTATTACAGGCAATGATCTTAAAATTTCGCAACTACTTAATAAGGATCCCCCTTTCTTCAGTTTCCAGTAGCATTTATTTCTAACCCTCTTCTCAAATTCCACCTCCAAGTTTCAAAGCCACTCCCACAATTTAGATTTTTGCTACACAGGACTCTACTTCCAGGTACCCAAATCTGTATTACTTTTCTATTGCTGCATAAAAAATTATCTCAAATTAACTTAACAGCTTGAAAAATTACAAAATTTATTATCTCACATTTTCTGTTGATTAGGAATCTGTGAACAGTTTTTCTGTCTGGTTCTGGTTCAGAGTTTCTCATGAGTTTGCAGTTAAGTCGTTGGCTCTACTGGAGCTGGAGAATTAATTTCCAAGCTCACTCATGTGGTTATTGGAAGTACTTGGTTCCTTGCTGACTCTTGGCTGGAGGCCTCTGTTTCTCACTACCTGGGACTCTCCATAGGGCTACATGACATTGTAAGTTAAGTAAGAACGAGAGAAAGAGAGTGAAGGAGAGAGTGAACACAAAAGAAGCTGTGGTCTTTGCTTATGCTATGTGCTTTTGATTACGCAAACCAACCCTGGTACAATGTGAAAGAAAACTACGCATTGTGTCAATGCCAAGAAGCAGTGATAATTGGAGACCATCTTGGAGGCTGGCTACTACAACAACGTCCAGCCATAGGCAGAGCACAGGAAATGAGAAATGACATAGAATTAGAATGGTGAATATTTATTGAAATTAATTTGATGTGTATCTAATTCTAGGTGGACCCTCAACATGTCTTTAAAGCTGACATGCTTACCAGGTTTCAAATGGACTGATTGGTGGCATATACATAACAAGTCAATCTGATTTGTATATAATGAATAGCTACTGTGAACACTCAGAGGAATTGAATAGAAAACTAACTACATTGACTATTTAACATTCAATACCCTGAATATTTTTGTATAGGATACCCTATTCTCTAGTAGGTCTTGAACCCATTTCATGAGACTTCAACTGATAATCCTGATATTTCCACTTATTTTTTTGCTTAGTGTCTATGATTTCTCCACTGTAAATCTAGTATCTAAGGTATTAGAAAGTATTTGAGAAAATATCTAATTCTTCTATAGATGAAGATAATTTGATGAAGATATATATATATAGAGATATATATATATAATTTGATATAGATGAAGATTTAATTTGTTCTAAAATGTCCCTGCTGTCAGAGATTTCCTATGTCTTTTACCTGCATGCTTAACATTAGGAAAGGACCCAAAGTAAGTCAAGGCAACATTTTTTTAAAAGATAAATTGGTGGATGTGTAAGTAGAGAAGAAGATGGGTAATGATTTCCTGGGACCTTCCCTTAAGTACACTAATTCAGAGAATTGTTTTTCTTCTATGATTCCCCAGAACAACATTTTTGTATATACAAATTCCATTTCCCCCTTGTACTATATCATACCTCTCAATAATCACTGATACACATTTGCTCAATACCTACAACTAAGATATACACTTAAAAGTGATAAAGATATATTAACAATGTGTATTAATCAAAAAATGAAATACATTTATTGATCTGTGCTTGTTTAAAAATGTCCTAAACTACTGCTTTGATAGCTGATTCACCCACCTTTGTGTTTATGCACACATGAAATATCGACTCTCCAATTGGTAGACCTGATATAGGATTGCAAAGATAGAAAATCTCTATTTAAGAGCTTGCATATTCACAGGTTTTATGTATGGAAATTTCAACTTCACTTTTGAAGTTATGGAAGTCTAGTCTTCCAGTTCACTTTAATGTTGAAGATATCTGATAGTAGTTCGATATTGAATAAGTCTAAGAAACTTACAGATTCCCAACTTAATTTAACTATTTGAAGAAGGTATGAAAAGAAAATTACTAAACGAAGGGAGGCAACATAGATATGTTCTACATTTTACCTCAAGAGAGCAAAGGTTGTCTGAGAGGGACTAAAGAATTATTTGATATTCAGCTTGATTTGGTGTCACATAGCAGTACAGAGAAATCTAAACATAAGTACCTTATGTCAAAATCATTACGGACCATTCACACTTTGGAAGTTATTTTACTGAGATGATTAGTTTCTTCTTCAATGTGTGTCTCTTTTATCATTTCTTAAAAATAAAAACCCTTTCAAAATACTTCTGATGCCTTGATACCAGAACTTATATTGAATAAGCTCATAATGTCTCATTCTTGGGGACATTGTAATTATCTGGCATATAAGCATGTACATTTTAGTGCCACTAAAGAAGTCTCAATGGGCATAATTAATACAAAAATGGTTCCACTTTAATAAAAATAGTTTTTTCTTTCTTTTAATTGAGCACATTTTTTTCTGATTAATAATTTTCTCAACAAAAGTATTTTCTAATAAAATCATAGTTTTTTTTCTTATTATTCCTTTAACCCCAGACAACTAAGGTACAATGATTATGTTGACTAGATTTCAGGATCTGTTTTAACTATATGCTTAACTGCTGTGAATGACAATATAAACCCTTCCTCTTGCAGTGTTGAGGAATTATTTTCAGTCTTGATAAAATATGGCTCATTTTAACATACTCGATGCTTGACATTTGTTAACTGTCACAGTCCTCATTTTTTTGCAGGTGTTGTTGTTGCTGCACAATAAGTATGGAGATTCTCTTTTTCACTTGCTTGATTAAAATAATGGAAAACATACAGTGAAAAGAATATTCCGATACAATTCATTCATTAGCATAGCTTCCTTTTATGAGTATCGTTCTTCCAGTAGTTTCATGAAGAATATTAGTCTGTGTGTTCTCAGAGGTGATTTACAAAACTCATTAAAGATATGGAAATTATTTTAGAAACTATGTAAATTGAATTTAGGAGTGACAATAAATCCTATGTATGATTTCAGATAGTACACATTTCATGTAAAGCAAAGCTCTTCAATAAATACAGAAATATGAAATTGGATTTTCCAAGACAGACCAAATTTCAACTGTTTTTCATGCTGTTTTCTAAAGTTGAATTCAGAAAATATAATCATCCTACTTGAAAAGGAAAATGTGGAAAAACGTATGAGGTGTTCGGTTAGTGGACTGGTTCTGACATACACTGGTTCTGGAATCCTAAATATTTTAGGGCAAAGTATATCTGGTCATTTTTCCATTTGCACAGATGGCTAGCTATTCTCTGAAAAAGAAAGACAGAGTTATCTAAGTGGTTCCCTAAGTCCTATTTATATCTCTGCCTTTTTGTTGTGATGCTTAATGTTGCATCCCTTATGGAAACAATCACAGTAAACTAAAGTTCGTCAAATGCCACCATCTCTGTGATCTTGAGTTGTCACATGGGTTGTCTCTATATCCAAACACTCTTGCATTTCCTGATCTCACTTGCCCAACTCACAATCATCTTAACTCTTGATCAATTAGAATTTTCACATAGTAAATGGAAACTAAATAAGTCTTGTCTACTTGCTATCACAGTCCCTTCCCCCTTCCATAGACCTTATCACATTATATTATATTTCCTTTTTCCTGATCAAACTTCTTTACTGCACTGGAAACAATGTGAAAGCAAGAATCATGTCTACTAGCATTGCACTAGACATTGCATTCTTTACATCTCTGGTGATGTATAGCACATAGAAAAAAATCATTGATATTATTGGTTGCTTGAAACAGTGAGCAAAGAAAAGGTTTGGTGAATTAAAAAGTTTAATCTCAGTTTCCTCTTCTTAGATACTTGGATCTAAGAAGTATCTTAGATACTTCTTAGATACTTGGATCTAAGAAGGTTAGACCCATAGGTTGGGGCAGAGTCAGCTAGTTGTCTATCTCCAGGTCCTTTCTTTTTATTTCATTTTCTTCTTCCTCCTTATGAATATAAGTATGTTATTATTCAGGGGTAAAATGTGCCAGTTTTCCCAGTATGGTCAAGAGATTATGTTCTGCTAATATGACATAAGCAGAAATATAACATGGGATTTCTGTTCCAGTTAAAGAGTGAAGGTACTGACTTAAGGAGGAGGAGCCCTCTTTTCCCCTCTGCCTTTTCTCCTGCTTTTTTTGCAGAAGGCAATTGGAATTAATGGCTGGAATTTCAGCATCCATCTTGAACTATGTAGTGATCTTGAAAATAGATGAAGCACTAGGATGTAAGAGCAAAAAGATGGCCTAGCTTGAGTCCCTGGTATCACTATGAAGCCAACAAACCAGCCCCGGACTGGCTATGTTCAAACTTATTTTACAGATGCAAAAATAGACTTTAATTTTGTTTCAACTCATGTTATTTTGCAAAGTTCATTTTATGCATCTGAAAACTAAAACTTCATCTGAATTTATATTATTGTGAAAGTTTATTGAAATAATCCACATGAAAATTATTAATGCAATTTTATAAAAAGAGAGTGTGAGAGAAAGAGAAAGTCATTGTTTTATCTTCTGTTTTTCTCAAGAGTGAATAATCAACCAAATTAATGAGGGAGAAAAGTAAATCTTACATAACAAAGTGTGTAGCACATGGACCATGAACCTCATCTTGGAGAATATTCAAATTACTGCATACCTGCAACTTTACCAAGATGTTGTTAAGAGAAGCCAAAAAAGTATTTTTTCTGCCTAAAAAGATGA
>CAUYSK010109879.1:0-22627 GCA_963575035.1 Avahi laniger
CAGTGGGAATGGGGATAGTGTGAGTGAGAAAAAAGGCTGAGTTCAGAGTTAGGAAATGGGTTAACTTGCTGAGGAACACAAGAACTGAAAGTAGTTTGGGGAAGAATAAAACTAGCACAGTTTTGGACATGACAATCTTGAGAAAGATGAGCAATTATCCAAGTGAAAATGTCTGCAAGTCAGGAATAACTTTCTTCTTCAGTTGATTTGTAATGCTTTTCTTCTATAAAAAGATGATTGTCATTTCTTGAGTTTTTTCTATCATATTTAAAATGGCTCAAAAGCGTGAGTAACAATGCCTTAACATACTATTAGATCTGTTAAAAGCAGTTTAAAAATCTTCAGAAACTTTACACAAACTTCCGTCTGCATGGTAGTATTTTTGGAATTGTGCTCTATTAAAATCAGTTTTGGCTACAACTGTTTTCTCCACCAATCGGTACATACTTAAGCTAAGGAATATCAACCGTATGTTTTATAAAGTATTTTTTTTTTAAATACTGGGGCATCTATTTGACCATCTAAAGTCAATGGACCATCCAGTTTGACTTTATCAAATTGCATCCGTATTGGAAGCTTCTCTACAATAGACTTTAGACTCTGTTTATTTGAGTTGTCTACATTTCTTACCAAACACAGCAGGTTCACATCGATTGTGATTAAAACAAGAATCTAAACATTTCTGGTTCTTTTTTATGGCTTTATCAGACAGTTGGACTGTTTGTTATTGTTGAGAATTATTTCAGATTAATTATAACTCTATGTTAAAGGTAGTCATTTTAAATAGAGATATTTTTCCATATTAAAATACACATTGAAGTAAGAGCTCTTTTTTCCCCTCAAATTCAGTGTTTTGTTCCCAATTTTCCTTAAATATAGAGTTACTTGGAGCAAAGAAATCTGGTACAAAATAATTGTTATGCTTTAATCTTCTTGAGAAATGCTAAATATTATATCTAATCAACACGATTCAAATTGTTACAGATATTTAGTTATGTGGTGGAGAACATGCTTGTCTTCCTTAAGATAAAGTACTTTATTAACATTTTAGTTGAAATTCTTTACATGAACTAAGCAGTTATCCAAAAAGGCATTACATTTATAAACTTACTTTACATTAAAATATCACGTATATATTTATGTGACTATTTTGTCCATATTAAATATGAGAATTTCCAAATGATCTCTTTAGCCTAGAATTTTTTATGGAGCTATAAGAGCATGTCATGGAAAACTGAGCTTGGTAGCTCAGAATCATAGTATTCCAAAGGGAAATCCTCCTTGAGGTCACAGTCAATGGTTTAGACATTAATATTATAGTTTCCCTTAATATTTGTGCATAGCCATATAAAACATATGGATATTTGACTGGACCAGGCATTCATCATGTAAATGTTGGTAAAACATTATTGTTCTTCAATATACTCTCCCACATGACCACAAGCTACCTTTTCAACTTATTTTGCTGTTCTTCTTCTTCATATATCTGTTTCTCCAACTGAGGAAACTGCTTGCCATTCACTGTCTGCATACAACCCACACTGTTCTACCTTCATGCCCAGTCCCACTGTGTGCTGGCCAGTGTTCTGGTTTGAGAACAAATGGTGCGGGACATGCTCAACATTCCTGCTCTGAAGGAGTTTGCCTTCTAGGAAAGGAGAGAGATAATAATCAAATAGGCAAATACATACTATCATTTCAGATGGAAATAAATGCAATGAAGAAAATAAAATATGGTAATAAAGCAAAAAATAATACAGCAGAGGAGATGGGGATTTCTAGTCTAGAATGACTGCGTCAGGGATGGTTGCTCTGAAGGAGTGAGAATTGTGTTGTAAGAGTGCTTAATTGTAAAGAGGGGCCACATGGGGTAAGAACTGAGACTGAGGGAAGAGATTGCTGGTCTGGAAGAGCACATAAAGCTCTGAAAGCGGGAACAAACTCGATATGGTTGATAAGGTCAGAAGGCCAGTGTGGCTGGATCATAGCTAAAGAGGGAAAGAATCAAAGGAGATCATCGCATATAGGTATTGCAGGCCGCCCTGCAACTTCTCAGGTTTGGTTTTTGTGGTAAGTGTAAATGAAAAGCTTTAGCAAGAGACTTAGGTGATCTGATTAATAATCTTAAAAGATAATACTAGTTGCTGGATCTAGATAAAGACGGTGGTGGCATGAATTCAGGATAGTAGCCATGGAGTTGGTAAGAAGTGACTGGATTTGAGCTCAGATTTGGAGATACAGTCCAAATGGCTTATGGATGTATACATGTGGGAATGACAAAAGTACAGCTAACGAGTACTGTGTTGACTGTCTTTGCCTGAGCAACAGGTGAATGAAAGTGCCTATAACTGAGAAGGGAAAGACCAGAGGAGGAGAAAGTGTTGTGGGATAGAGCCACGGTTCTGTTTTGTGAATGTCTATGAGATGTCAATTGACATTACCTCAGTATAATTATATTAATATCTACATTCACAAATATCTACACCAGGAGCTTTTACTTTTAATTGCAACAGATGGTCTCTCTCTTTCTCTTTCTCTCTCTTCCTATTTCCCCTTCTCACTAAATCTCTAATTTGTATTAGGCATATTTATGTATATGTCTTATTAACCTAATTTAGCAAGTATTCATTGACTTCAAGTCCTCAGTTAATGAAAACCAGTCAATATATGAAGAAGAAGAAGGATAAGAAGAAAAAATGATGAATTAGTATAAAAACACACAGATATTTTTGATGCAGCTGGTCCTCAGGAAGAACTAGAATCATGTCCCTGAAGTCCATAAAAAAACCTTTCTTTAACTGAAATTCTCTTTGTGTATTTGCTTCATTTTTCTTTATTAGAAGAACAGAGTTTTGTTTTTTTTTTTAAAGAAATAAATTTCTACTGGGAATGTGAAAGATGTTTGTTCACAGCTCCAAAGCTCACATATTCAAAGAAAGAGAAAGTGAATCTATTTCAGCTTCAATTATAGGCTCCTAGAGATGGAATTATTTTTATTTGGCTTCCATTAAGGGTTCATCCCTGGCATAAATAACACTGTAAACTCTTTAGAGTTGAGTACCTGTTTGCTACAACTGTGTTTAGCAAGTGAGTGCACAATTGGTAATTTTTCTGGGACAGAAAAAATGAAAGAATAAATAAGTCAATGAATGAATGGATTCAGGGTACATGTGATGTATTAAATAATAAGGGAGAAACATGATAAACTCACAATGCTAAGAGACAACAGAGTGAAAATTTAAATCCTTAATTATTTTGGGAGTTCCACTTATAGTAGGAAATAGAAGTTTGTGAGAGACTGTGACTTCTATCACAATACCAGATTAACAGTCATATTTCTCTTTCAACTAATCAAAGAATAGCCCATCCAAAGATGTCTAAAATAACTAAATTACAGAGAAGGATGAATTTTTCATAGGTAAGCAAAGAGCAGGGGCTGCTTTCGTACTTGAAACAATATTTTAGTCTCAGCATAGGCAGCAGAGGAAGAAGCAGGCCTGCCACAATCAGAAAGCAGTCACAAGACGAGAAACCAGCTGAAATTTAAGGACCATGTGGGCTGACATAATGGATTGGAATCTAAAAGAACTCCAAAAGCAAAAATAAATCTCTCACCTGACAGTTGTCTCTCATGAGGATTTTGCTGAGTAAGTACCAATGGGAAGAGAAAAAGAGCAGAGAAATAGGGTCACATAGTGCCTGAGCCCCAGCACTGCTAGAATTGAATAAAGAGCTAAACTTAAACTTGAGCTACAAGCCAACTCTCTGCCAGCTCAAATCCTGATCCAATCAAAATGATCAACCCCCTTTACTTAGTGTTAGAGACTGGAAGGGCAAATAGAGATTCCTTTAATTGCAATTTAAAAATGGACACCAATTAAATGCCTTAATGCTAGTGTAGTTGTACTCATGGTGAAATTTAAATGATCAGTCCCTCACCTGAGCTGCCTGACAGGAAAAGGGCATAGAAACTGAGGAAAGGAAACAAAACAGGTTATCTAATTTAATCCATATGTTCTTTTGTTAAAAAATGTCCTTCATACAAGCAGAAATCTAAAGACATGCAAAAAAGTTGAAATTAGGTGAAAGTGACCAAAAAGAGAAAAATAAACCCAATCAATAAAGTCAGACACAAAGGTGACCTGGATATTGGAAGTAATAGGCAGGACTTAAATAATTCTAAGCATGTTTAATAATTAAGAGGAAAATAATTTATAGAGGAGCAAAAGCCTTTTTAAAATGATCCAGTTGAAATTCTAGAAGAGAAAATGCAATATCTGAAATTAAAAAATTTATTCGATGGTTTTAAATAGTGAACTTGAAGACAGTTCAATAATATTAGCCACATTAAAACTTAGAAGGAAAGAAAAAAATAGATGAACAGAACACTGTAGAAACGTTAGGACCATGTCAAATAATCTAACACATATAACTGGTGTTTCTGAAGTGAGAGAACATGAGGCAGGAGAAATATTTGAAGAAATATTTGTTAAAATCTTTCTATAAGTGGTGATTGAAATCAGCACAAATCCAAGAATCGCAGGAAATCCCAAATAGGATAAATACAAAGACAAAACAAAACAAACACACAACACGATTCCTATATGTAGCATAGTCAAATACAAAAAATCATAGACATAGACAAAGAAAAACATTTTGAAAGATATCATAGAAAAGAGGACAATTTACATTGAGGAAATAACTATAAGAGAGATAGCTGACTCCTTATAAACCAAAAAATATTTTCAATCTACATTTATATTTGACTAGTGAATGCAAAAGTGTCACTGCATTTCTTTTAACTGTATTTATTTGTAGCAAGTACTGTGGACACAACACAAAGTAAATGAAATTGTATCTTGGGACTCTGTCTCACTTCCCCTCTACCCCCACCAAATCATCTTCCTCTAATCAAAATTAAATAGTGGGTTCAATATATGCAGATGCTTATTAAAGAGAAATAAGATCAACTTCACATTATAGTAAATCCAGGAGATTGGTGGTATAAAGAAGAAATTTTTGAATACTTTAGTTATGCTTTAATTATAATCATTAAACTTTAAAGATATTGCCTTAATTTTTCCATGGGAGAAATATGGAAACATTTGAAACAATAAAACTTCATATAGAGAAATTGTAGAACTTAGAATCAATGGTTATAGGTTTTAGCATTTTGATGCTGTTTTTGATGGAGTTTTGACATTAATGTTCTTTTCTGGGGGGCAGTGTTGACTTACTATGAATGAAAATACAATATTCTGTAAGATGGAATTATTGAGTTCTATGCATTTTTATATTGTGTTTTTGAAATTAATTTTAATAACTAAATTTCAATAGCAACATTGTTTTTTTTTAGTTTTGTTGCCTTCTAGGAGCACAAAGTAAAACAGTAAATTCCTGTTTTGATTTATTTCTTTATTTTTTGAATATACATTTGCAAAATCGGGTACTCTTTACTCCAAGAGGGGACGGAGTTATTTTACTGTTTTGGCAGTAATGTTTTGGAAGCTTTATGTGTTTTGATGGAGTGGACTATAATTGTGAAACATGTAGTTTTAAAATCAACAATATAAAAAATTTTGTTTCTGTGCTTTAAGACATTATGAAGTGTTCTTTCTCTTTTCTTTAAACAAAATGGTTTCTTTAGAGCTGTTTGCTATACCAGACACACTCTAAATTTGTTGTTACGTTTTTAATTTTCATGATAAAAAATAAAATCTATGAAGAAACATATAATTAAATAATTTGGGAAGACTCCCTACCATGTTCCCAAACACCAAGCTTGTCTTGTGTTTTGTAAACTGAATTTCATTTTATTCATGTACCTTTAATTCACTGTATATTGTGACTAATTTTTAGGTCTCAAACTTTTCCCTTCTTCAATTATCTAGGATAGAAAAGCTAAAACCAGGACTCTCAGCAAAACAAAATAGTCATTAGATTATTAGATCGTTATATAGAGAGACATATAAAAAAACAAATAAAACCAAATTAAAATATATGAATCAATTACGGATATAGGGAAATGCAAATAGAAGAATGAAGTCAAGAACAAAGTTCATTAGAAAGAACAATGTCAAATCATCTTTGTATCTAGTGGTTGATTGCAAATATGGCTGTGAGCCTCCCACTAATCAAAACAAAGAGATAAGTAGGGTTGTAGTGTCCATCACTTTAAAACAAAACTCTAGGAAGAATACAGATTGCAGAACACCAAAATTAGAAATAAATATTGCCTAAAGGCACTAAGAAAGGAGCCACTGACATATATTTAATAGTAAAAGATGATATAAACAGTAAATCATAGTACAGTATACCTGTTCTTACCATACAACAGAGAAATTTTTTTCCTAATATTCCTCAGAAAAGGACAGTAGGGTATTTCAATGCTCAATTTAGTAAAAGCAATTCTGTGAGGAGCCAAAATAATTGGGTGCAAAAACAGAGACTTCTCCTAGCCTAATTTAATTCAAAGATAAATTTTTAAGTGCCTGAAGAAATCGATGTAGTCATGCATCATGGGTAGTCATCAATGGACTCATTTTTAAAGTTTTTTTTATTACTAGTATCATTGTTAGTTGACCATTTGACAAAACATTCTTGAATGAGATTATATTATCTGGCTGAAACATGGAAGAGAGGTACCTTTATTCCCAAATAAGGGCAATTCCATACCTTTCAATTAGTGGATGATAGGGTTAATATCAACTTACGAAATAAGGTGCTTGTATTTGTTAGGATCAGGTCGTAGACTATGCTGCAAGATAAAGAAATACTGAATCTCAGTGGGTCAGCACAGTAAGAATTTCTTTCAATGTCCATGTGGAAGCTTTCCTAATGGCTTTCTTCCAACACCATGTGGCTACTAGGCAATATGGAAGTCTTGGCTTTTATGAACACTACAGAAGAGGAAGAGAAGTCTGGGAGATTCTGCAGAATATTTTTAGATCTTGTTCAATGTGACTAACATCAATTCTGCCACATTTCACTTGCCAGTCACAGTGTTCAAACAAAATTGCAAGGAAGGCTAGGAAATATAGTCTTCTAGTGGGCTCAGGGAGAAGAGATGGGGTTAAGAATATAAAATGTTTTCCATGTCATTGTCCTTAAGCAGAAAATGTGCCTGAACTGATTTTCAACTCACTTCTAAAAAATTAACACTACTTCTATGTATAGATGATATTGGTGAACAAGCCCCAAATATCCACATTAAAATATGTTTCTATATCCACAGCTACAATAATTTTTCCCTAGAGAGTTTTTGTAAAAAAATAATAAGAAACAGACAAAATGGGATCTCATTGACCCCTCCAAAAATAGAATATGCAATTTGTCTAGTAATTTAGGTAATATGCCAACAATATTAATGTATAACTGAAAATAAAACACATTGTTATAAATTATATCATTTTGTTTTATGTACAAACTGAGATACATATATGTCTTAATGTAAATTTTCCATCTCAAGCACTCTTATAAAGCTTATATATCAGTGACAAAAGCAGCTATTAAATAATACCAATATTATGTTATAATGACCGCATTTTTCCAAGTATTTTACTGCAGAACAATATTTAACATAAGAGCAGAGATTTCAAAAGAACTATTGGCAATGTTCTAGTAGGGAATTGTGTTTCCTCTGACACCTTAAAGAATCAAAACTCTTGAATCCAAATAAGGAATAAAATTATAACAAATCTCCAGAAAGCATAAGTTATAACTGGTTTATCAATAGTGTACATTATTCACTACTAAAATGTCCTAAAATTTCACGGAATCATTGTGAGCATGGAGCTCACTATTGGCTATAGATAAAATGGTCATCCAATTTTAATTAATTAACTAATTAATTAAATTTCTTTGTGTTCAGTCTTGGAAGCCATAGAAAATCTAAAAACTACATTAAAAGGCAAACTAAAAAATATCTCAATAGCCTCAACATTCAGAGGAATATCCAGCATTTTTTCTTTTTTTTGTTTTGAGACAATGACTCACTTTGTCACCCTGGGTAGAGTGCAGTGGCGTCATCATAGGTCACTGCAACCTCAAACTACTGGTCTCAAGTGATTGTCCTGCCTCAGATTCGCAGTTATCTAGAACTATAGGCACACGTCACCATGCCTGGCTAATTTTTTCTATGTTTTGTAGAGACAGGGGTGGCGCTTTTGCTCAGGCTGGTCTCAAACTCCTGACCTCAAGTGATTCTCCTGCCTGGGCCTCCCAGAGTGCTAGGATTACAGGCACCTGGCCAGAATTTTGTTTTTTTCTGATAATTCATTTAAAGTTTCATCTTGACCATAGATATAATTGGTGGCTCCTCATTTTTGGCTTTACGTTATGACAAAAAATTTCCTACTTCATTTATATAATTATGTAAATATTATGCCTGTGGCTATATAATAACCACAATATGATTGCACCATAATTTACTTAACCATTATTCTAATATCAGACATTTAGATATTAGGATTTTTTTATATTTATTAAGAATCTGGACTAACAGTATTCATCACGGTATTCTAATGAAAGTTCCTAGAAGGAAAATTCTGGGTATAAAATTATAAATATTTTCAAACCTTGGAATATCTATTGCAAATTTGCTTTCTATTCATGTTTCTCCCTCTTCTCTCTGTAATTCCTATGGGTTTTTTTCTTTTTGTTCTTGAAAAGTGTACAAATCTTAAACCAGTTTAAAATATCTTTCCTGTCCTTTAGTGTTCTACGACTCATAAAGTGATATTCTATATTATCTAATTTATGCTTCATAAACATGCTTTGCAAGATTAGGATGATATTATTTTCATTTTCACAAGGGAAAGAGAGAGATGTTAAATGTCTTGCTCCTGGTTCTAAAACTAATAAATAGCACACAATTTAGATCACCACGTCCTGCTTCCTATTTGATGGCTTTGTTGGCTACTATCGGACTGCGAGATACAGCAATTCATGGGAAACCATACTGTTTACCTTCCATAATAAAATGCAGCAACATCAGCCCTCATTTTCAAAAGGGAGAGCAACAATATGTCAGACATGATTTAAATGTAATAACAATTGCTTGACTTGCAAGGCAGTAAGAACATGTGGTACCCTTTTATAGTGTCTTTCTGTTTTTAAAAGCTAAACTACATCAACTTTTCCTTAGCACTGTATCTGTGATTCCTGAGGAAAACTTGGAATCAAAAACTTTTTTTTTTTTTGTAAATTGAGTGCTTGTTTTTTTTCATGTTTTGGAGATTTTCTTTTGAATTATGAAAAGAAAATCCTTCTAATGTATGTATAAACAAAACTTGCTTTTGTCACTGGCACCCTGTAGAAACCAAAGATGAACATTAAATTACTCTGAACATATGGCTACTTGCCAGTAATTATTCAATATGAGGTTTAACCAAGTTTATCTAGAATACGAGAACCATGTATACACAGCTAAAGGGAAAGACACGGTTAAAGTAATTATCTGGCATATTCCCACAGTGTAGACAGTCAGTCTGGCTCATTTGGAGTAAAGAATAATAACCCACTACATTCCTTTTGCCAAAAGAAGTTATTTGGCAAATCACCTCAATGCGCCTCAACAGATGAACATTAAATCTACAAGATGCCAAAAGAGAATGAAAACATGACTGCCCCTAGTATTGGAGAGCCTGCAGACAGGACCGACTAAGGCGAGCTCTAAAAGAGAATGGGCTGGACTCAGGAAAATTGCTTTTAAATTCTGTGATCCTTTCTGGGGCTTGAGAATTAAAATTCTAGAATCTCTTCATCTTACTTCCTGATTGCTTCATTAATTCTTCCCATGAAGCTTCTGGTCTCTTCCTAGAAGTCTTTCTTCTCTGGTACATGAAGATTTGCCTTCTCCATAGACAGTAGTCTCCCCTTACCCCAAGACCCCAGTGGATGCTTTAAATTACAGATAGTACCAAACTCTATCTACAGCAGTTCCCTGACTTACAATGATTTGACTTATGATTTTTCAACTTTACAATGGTGCAAAAACCATAAGAATTCAGTAGAAACCCTTGATTATCCATACAATCATTTTGTTTTTCTCCTTCATTACAATATTCAATACATTACATGAACTATTCAGCACCTTATCATCGAATAGGCTTTGTGTTAGCTAATGTTGCCCAACTGTAGGCTAATGTAAGTGTTCTGAGCCCCTTGAAGATAGGCTAGGCTGATCTATAATGCTTGGCAGATTAGGTGTATTAAATGCATTTTTGACTTAATATTGTCAACCTACAGTGTATTTATCAGGATGTAACCCCGTCATAAGTCAAGGAGCATCTGTATACTGTGTTTTTTTTCTTTTGATCGTATAACTGAGACATTCTAATACTGAGTGACTAACTGTAGGGCAGACTACACAGTGTGCATATGCGGGACAAAGGGATGATTCCCGTCCTGGGTGGGACAGAGTAGCACAGCATGAGAGTTCACCCCACTACTCAGAATGACGTGCCATTTTAAAATTTCAAATTGTTTATTCAATTTTCCGACTGCAGTTAACCACAAGTAACTGAAACCATGGGAAGCACAGATAAGAGGCAACTACTGTAATTCAAGAGCAATCGTTTATTTGAGGATTCGTCCAAGGTAATATAATATATGTAATACCACCTTGACATTTTCTTTTGTGGAGGGCATGGGGATAGGAAGAAAAAGAGACTTTGCCTGAGAAGCACCCAGGCTTGTTTGCTGTTAACAAGCACAGTACAGGGCTCAGCACCCTCTGCAGATGATCAACCCTTTTTAGCTTGTTTCCCTCTTTGCTCTAACTTCCTTGTGACACTTTTTAAATGAAGCAACAATGACTTACTAACATACAAATGTTTTCTCTATGGATAAGAGTGTTATTCATTCTAAATACTAGATTTTTCATTTCTAATACCAAAATAGAAATGATGGTTATTCTTCTTTTCCTTGCTTTACTGACAGATAATATCTCTGAAAAATTCAATTGAATTTTCTTTTGCTCTTTATTCTGGCATAGTAGATCGATTAAGGGGACAGATTCTGGAGGCAATTTCTCTGGCTCATATATTAATATCTCCTTCACTGTTTACTAGCTGCATGACTTTACTTATCTGTCTTGACCTCAATTTCCTCATTTTCACAAGAGCAATAATAATAGTCTGTAACATATAGGAATTCTATGAAGAATACATAAGATGATGTATACAAAAGCTTAGTATTGAGCCAGATGCATGGATGTGAGGATACGTATTCACGATTAGAGGCAGTAACATGTCAAATATGAACACTCTAGATTCAGATCTATTGTGAAACCTTAGGCAAATTATCACATAAGTTTACTTGGTCTACTTTTCCTTGTCTATAAACTAGAGATGTAATACTGACTCTATAGGTAGAGGGGTTATGAGAATTAAATGAGTCAATTCATATGAAGTGGGACTAGAACATTGTGTGGCCTATGGTAAGTGCTCAAAAAAAAAATTAACTACTACAAATATTATTTACCCATGCATGATAAAATAATTTTCCAAGAAAAATGGAAAACATTTCACCCCTTTGAAATGTCATCTTTAAGGAAGATCTTGTGCCTGTCTCCCACTGTCAGTGGGGGGGAGGGGCCTAACTTAAATAAGCAATTAGCAATGTAGATGGTCCAGTGAATCCACCCACCTTCCCCATCCAGTACTTTCCCACTCGTTAACCCCAGATCTTAACCACCCCCTCAACTTTTTGTTGCCCCAGAGTTCAGTTCAGCCTTGTACTGAAGTCTCTCTCCTCTTCTGCTATAACCTGAACAAAACCTGTCTTGCCCATTTTAATAAGTGTTCGGTGCAATTTTACTTTGGTAATTTTTTCTCACAGTATTATCTCAGTGTTTCTTTTTGCCTTTTTGATCTTCTAATGCCTGTATAATTGATTATTTCTATTAAATCTTCCCTGTTAAAATAACTAATGTTCCTGAATGAGACCTGCTTGATACACTGTTCTGTCCCTTCTCGGCTGTGTCAACAAGAAAAGCACTCAACATTGTTCAGTTATTTCTGCAAAAACAAAGAGTCCCCTCCCCCAAATTACAACACATAAAACTAAGCTGATAATAAAAAGGCCACAATGTCTAATAAGCTTTAAAAATATTAGGGTAGATAGAAAGGCATCTATCATACTGATGTTAAGAATAGAAAACAACAGTTCAGCCTATATGCTTGAAAGACCCTTGATCATTTCAATAACCTTGAGCTCCGGGCTCTAATCATGACACCCAGCTTACTCTTTCCCTCCTTGCAAGAGGACAACATAACACATAAATGTTTTCTGATGTGATACAGTTAGGCTCTTGGATGTGTTGTGCTCTTCCCTTTTTGTCTCTGCTGGCACCTGTTTTCACACCTAAATGACTGACCACTGCATTTGACTAAAAAACAGAACCCTTTAGTGGAATTTGGTGGCCAGCTTTCAGAATAAAAACCCATACAAATAAACTCTTGTCACCAAGCAGGCAATTCACAGAAATATTTAATTTTGTTTGATTTGTTGTATATTCACTGTTATTACTCTATCCGCCAGCCATTTTCTGAAGGAATGATGAATCAACTGCTGTGGTTTTAAGCAGAGTGGTAGAGAGGAAGTTCTGCTGCCATAAAAAGAAAACAGTATAGGCTGGGTGCAGTGGCTCACGTCTGTAATTCCAGCACTCTGTGAGGCCAAGATGGGAGCACCACTTGAGGTTAGGAGTTCAAGACCAGCGTTAGCAAGAGCAAAACCCTGCCTCTACAAAATATAGAAAAAATTTGCCGGGCATCTTGGTGTGCACCTGTAGTCCCAGCTACTTGGGAGGCTGAGGCAGGATGATCCCTTAAGCCCAGGAGTTTGATGTTGCAGTGAGCTATGATGAGGCCACTGCACTCTAGCCCTGGCAACAGAGCAAGACTCTGTCTCACAAAAAGAAAAAGAAAATGGTATAGATATTACTATTATAATGTTTCTATATTTTGTTTCAGTACAGTTTTGGACAAGTTGATAGAAGGCAAAAAATAAAATGTTAAAAATTCTGTAAGTTTTGTGTGTGTGTTTTGTGTAATGTAATTTATATTTCTTAGCTCCTCTAATTCTTTGCTGGGATTTGAAACCTTTCTAACTGACGTCTTAAAATCACCATAGTGCAATTTAAAGGCACCATTTTACAGTTAAGAAAAAGGAAAGAAAGAGGAATTGAAAAGGGTGTATTTATAACCTTGGTCATAGGTATCCTAGGAGTGTTTCTGTTTTAATAATTAATTAGCTTATCAGTTCAGAAATGTTAAAATGACTTTTGGAATCCCGTGCTCTAAGGCTGTTGGCACCATACATGTTTCCTGACTGGTTTCCTTAACTTTCCATTTAATTTTTTTCCCCTTGAAACCAAAATCGTTTAATGAAATCTGACACTTCAAGGCCACCGACTGATCTGCTGAGCAGAAGGTATGCAAAGGTGGCCAATTTCATTAAATTATAGCCCCTGTCCAAGTTGGGAGACATCATTTTAAGGCAGACAAAGTGCAATGCAGTCAGGAATGCTAAAAGACATAACTAACAACAAGGAAAAAAAAAAGAATAATGTGAAAAAATCTGAAGGGAAAATCAGTTAAACACACAAGAAAGCAAAGATCAGGAGGCGGGGGAAGGAAAAGGCCCAAATGCAATTTTTTTCCCACTTATTCTATTTCCTTTATGTTCCCTAGTTCAGGGCCGCTGGTAGAAGATTGATACATTTATTAATTCTCCATGCAGAAAGACAAACAGTGGATTTAGTCCAGTGGGATTGAAATGTCTGGCCCCGGGTGTCCCTGTGGAATCTTCCAAAGTTGCCTAATGGTCTCTGACCAACACAGACTCATTTAAGGAATACAGTATCCATTTTCTAAAATCTCATTCAGACTCATACATAAAAATAAAATCATCCTGTCATAAGGCACTGGTTTTCTCTCTGGTTCTTCTTTTTATTTCTCTTGGTTAATTTAAAATGCAGGGGTAGGAAAAGAAAAGACAGAAAAAACAATTTAAAGGATGTTCAAGATAATCTGTGTAATATTATTTTTCCTTTCCAATTGCAAGAACATAGTAAAATACACCATTGAATTCTGTATAATGTGATATTTATGCCTTCTCCCTTAGAAACTATTTCAGCAAATATTCATAAAGAAATATTTTCACTTATTTTACATGTTTTTTAAATTTAAGATCTGACCATGAGGGCACTGCAGATTATGGAATATATTTTACTAGAGTTGTATTGACATTTTACAAAAGCAACATAGAAATTATGGTTTATCTATTAAACCATTTTTATTTTACAGTGGAGACTTGCTGCCTTTCATTTTTAGAACTCATCTTGGATCTTAGGTGCTCATCGAATCTTGATAAATTTCTACATAGTAGGTGGTATATAAATGGAATCTTAGTCATATAGCAGGTATTTTTCTTTTCTATAGGTCCTGGTACAATTCTGACAAAGAGCAAAAATTAAAGGAAGAAAATCAGATAATCAAAAATTATTCTGATTTTAAGCCTTGAAAATAGGTAAATTAAGTTCAACTGTTTGATACTCTTTTATGAAAGTTTCTGAAATTTCCTTAGAGCAAATGAGAATAACTGTTACCTCTGTATTAAGTAGCACCTAGAAATTTTAGTAGAAATGAAAAATCACCTTTGAGATCAATTTATATATGAACCTTGAAAAATAAACATGATTTAAGTTTGAGTTCTGGATTATTAATTGGGAAGGGTGTAATTTTACTAAAATGTTCAGTTATGTCTGTTTATGTTATTAAGTGAGATGAGATAATGTATATACAATATTCAATTCTTTTTGAAAAGGACAAAATACATCATTTTAAGTAATAAGGTCCATTTTCCTCAACTATGTTTGTTTGGGTTGGTTCTTGAAATAGACCATGAAACCAACCTCTTTAAAAGATTTGCAAAAGAAAAAAAAACAATTAAAAATGGGCTGAATTGGACTAAACATGGCATATCTAATAGAAATTTTTACTTGATTACATTAAATACAAAATTATAAAGCTATAATTATATATATAAATTTATTTTACTTTTTTCATTTTCTAAGATCTATATTTTGGTAAAAAATTATTAGTTCAAAGCAAATTAAAATATTTGGTGGAAATGTTATATTTTCCTATATGTACACAGCCTATATGAAGTAAAATATAATTATATTTATGCACATGCATATATAGTTATATATGTATATATGTGTTAGATATAAAATATGTATTCATACAAAGATTTTGTGATGCTATCCAACCTAAACTATAGCTTGGTGGGAGAGTATTGTAGGGTTGTGAGCCCTTAGATTTTGAGGATAATTATCTAAAAAATAAATAAACACAAAATTTTTTAAAAGTTTGAATTTCTACCTCACCCCACATGCCGAGTAGTTAAATGTAAATATAAATCCTTTAATGGAATGAAAGCAAACACAAGTGATGTTTTAAAATAAATTCTAAGTGGAAATTTCTTTTAAAGAAGGTCACTTAATCAAATAACAGAAACGGAAGTTTAAGTTCATTATTCTAACTGAATTAAAACTTAAATTTTTGTATAACAAAAATCAAGCAAGTAAAGACTAAAAGGCAGGATGATCCTTCAAAGACAAACAAGGGAAAATATTTCAACATATATGGGAATAAATTATTAATGCCTATAATATATAAAAAACAGAAAGTCCATTAGAAATCCATCAGCATTCCAACAATAAAATTACACTAAGACATGAATAGGAAATTTGTGGAAATATGCATTGCTAATAGAATTATAAAAAATAATAAACTTATTAATAAGGGATAAATATGAAAATAGCAATGAGATATCATTTTTTATTCATCCAATTGGAAAGAACCAAAAAGAGCAATAATATCCAGTTGGACAAGGTTAGGAAAAACAGTCATTTGTTTTAAACTATTGGTAGAAGCTGTAAGTATTAAAACTTTTGTTGAGTAATTAACTTATATCTATAAAATCATATGATATACCTACACAGCAATTATTTCTAATTCTAGTGTCTTATAGAAATATAAGAACAAACAAAACATGCAGAGATACGTTTGTTTCATCTTTATTTGTAAAAAAGTGAAAAAATTGCATAACTCTAAATAATAGTTTACAATGCAGTTATTAAAAAGAATGAGCTAGATCCATCTGTGATAAAATAGAAAGCTGCATACTATATGTTATAACATGCAATATAATATGTTGACACATATTATATATATTTTTCAAATGTAGAATTTTAAATATGGGTAAAAAAAGTTTTGTTTACCTATGAGCTTATTAATGAGCTTATGGAAAGAATTTCAGTATTTTTTAATATTATGTTTCACATTTAAAATAATACTTCATTCTGAGATCTTTGATTATCTAAAAAAGAAAAAAAATATTTCACATATGAAAATAAATCCAATGTAAAGATTTTCACTTATATTTTCTTTGTAGTATGAATTGGCTGCAAATAGTGGAAAAATTATCTGATCTTACCACTCCTCCATGTTTCCAGGGCCTGAAGCAGAAGAGTCTTAAGGTGCTGCTACTATTCAAAGGGGTGGTGGATTTATGAATGATGCTGAAGAAATAACTCGCTTTGCTATTTTATTCCTCTTCCATGCCTATCTCCAAGTCTGTCTGCTTATAAAATGGTACACATCTGTAAATATTTGTAGGAATTCTACTCTCACCCCCACCCAGAGAGTAAACCTGGTTATGAGGACTTCAATGCTGAGCAGGTGTTCCAATCCCATGAGTCACTGAAGAATGCTCCCTCTCCCTTTACCCTGCCAGGGACTCCCAGACATAGTCAAAGAGAATGTGCTCTGATAGCTGGAGGATTTCCTCTATTGTAATTAATAGCATTAAACATATAGAATTCTTCAGAAAAGTAGAAGAATTCAGGCAGGAAGATAGTAACATAGTGAAAAACACAGTCTTTGAGGTCAGATGAACATTTGTTCAATCTCAGCTCTGCCACAATAATACATAAACATATATTATTTTCTCTGATCCTCACTTAATAATTCATAAATATTTAATACACGTTTATACAGGTAAATAACCTGATGGATGTAGAGGACATAGCACAGCGCTTTCGAAGTGATAGGACTTCAACATTTTGATTTCTAGCTACCCTTTGCCTTCTACTTTGCATTAAACAAGTAGAGGCAAGTTTTAAGGTATAATATCATAGAGATAATAGCGAACATATAAGGAAAGAGCAAGACAAAATCCCGAATCAACCGAGAGAGTGTAACTCAGCTTTTGGAAAAGAGAACACTACAGATGTGATAGAGGAAAAACAGCACACATTTTCAAATCAGGTCAACGTGATCATGTGTGATGAGCAGTGTGGCCTGGACTTCCTTCAGTCTCACCATCTTCATTTGTAAAAGCACCTGCCTCAAAGATCAGTGACAAAAGATCAGCAAGATAATGTAGCATTGTTTTTAAAACATCACGATCTTAGAAATACTAGTTTCTAAATTTATTTTTATGCAAAATGCATTATCAAGGAGCCAAGGTTTGGCATGGGTTTGTGTATCTAACAGAGTAAAAGTAGCAAGTTTCTAGGTCAGGAAAGCCCATCTAGAGGCTATCAAAACCTTGTCAGGCAAGAAAGGATGAAGAAGGATCATGAATTTATAAAACTAAAAAGAAAATGAACGGGAGCTGTCAATTTGGCAAAGTCCCCATTCTTAACAGAAAGCTTTTGTCTACAGCCGTTGAGAGAAGTGTAGAACAAGACAGGGTTGTGTGTTATGTGGAGCTCAGTGTCTCAAAGAACTTTGCCTAGGTACAGCAAAATCAGGTTAATCAATCAAACAACCATTTATAGACACCTGCTATGCAAGGTAGGTTAGTGCTGACACATTTATGCTCTTGGCTGAGAGAAAGTGTTGCTACTGAATTAAGAATGGAGACTGTTTAAACTGCTTTCTTTTTATATCTAATTCTTAAGTGATAGTTTTTTATTCAGCATTTATTTTCTCCAAATTCTTATGGAAACACCAAGGCTACCTCTCTCTGACATTTCGCTCAGGCCTCAGACTACTTTCCCCTTCTACCCACCTGAAATACCAAATTCATCTCCCCTTCATCATGCACGGCAAACCAGCACGGCTTGTTTGTGCTTGAGAATTCGTATATATCCAAAACTATTATGATAATCTGAAAAAAAGGATGTGCATTTTTTATATATGTGTAATATGCACACATTTTTTTTCCTGCCAGTTTCTCACCTTGCTTTGCATATATAGGCTCATTTTAGTGAATGTAATGAGTGTTTATTAAGGGCTCCTCTATTCAAGGCCCCCTCTCATACTCTGGAATGCAAGTTTGAGAATTCTTTTTTGATATAAGGTCCCTTCTCTGCTAAGTTTAACATAGAAGTTTAACCCACACCTTGTTACGTGGTCTTGGAAACCACATGGCAATTTCTGAATCAGGGCACATCGATGGTTTTTCAGGTCCATCATCATCATCATCATCACTCAACCATGTGTTCACTCTTCTAATGCCACACTGGTCCCCTGCTAATACTTGGACACTCTAGTTTTTCCACAGGCTATTCTATTTCTAGTTCAGAGGCTATTCTTACTAGTCTTTGCATAGGCTATTTCCTCTGCCCAGAGAGCTCCTTCCCCAGATGATGCAGGCCTTCTCTCATGTTCTCCAAGTCCATGTGTTAAAGATACCTTCCAAGTAAGGCCTTCATTATTACCTTGGTTAAAATAGAAAACTGTTTTCCCTTAAAATTTCTCTCTTTCTTATTTTTCTCTACATCAATTATCATGCTGTAACATGCTCTATAATTTGGTCATTTTATTTATTTTCTACCCTACTGGAATGTAAGCTGCACAAAGGCAGCGGTTTGTGTGTTTATTGTACAACGATGTGTTTCAGTGCTTAGAGGTGTGCCTGACACAGTGGCAATTCAATGAGTACTTGTTCAAGAATGAATAAACTATCAACTCCATCTCAGAAATGGTCTTATAACCCTAACATGAGTTGAAATAATTTTCTTGAGTTTTGATAATAAAAATCAAAAATACTGAAAGTCCCCACTCTGAAGACTTTTTTTTTTTTTTGCTGTTGGTATCAGGTTTAAGCCTACACTACAAAAGAATAAATAAACGCTGGAGATGAGATTTTCTGAAATTGATGATCAATACATAGAAGGAAAGGTATAATGCAACTACAGAACTATCTAAATGATAGAAAAAAAATAACTGGAGGAGTACGATCTTGACATTCTCAAACGCAAATATCTAGTAAAGGACTAAAAATAACATTATAAAAAGTTGAAAATTATGGCCATTTTTAATTTCCAAAAGTCCTGAGAAGCATAAGGCAAGGAGGATAGCATCGTCTCAAACACTCGCCCTGTGTGCCGTCTCAAGCATGCTAATATAAGTTTCCATGTTTTAGGACTTGGCAGGGAAATCCTTATAAAAATAAAAGTGATCCACTGTAAGTTTACTGCAACTGGAACTGCTATAAGTTATGTTCTTGTCTCTAGGCCAGATCAGGGTGGCAAAGAAAATATTTGGAACTAGTCCTGGCACACAACTTTTGACATTTAGGTAAAATTCACTGGGAAAAGAGTCATTTTAGGTTAACCTGAATCTGAAGGCTCATTATATTAAAGACATAAGCATTCATTTTTGCCGCCCTACATTTGGTCTTCAAGCCAAATGTAGATGTAACTGTGGTCCTAGACTCAGAGTAGCAGAGTAAGCTTAACCACCATGCCTAGAATAATGCTTACCTTTTGCTGCTCTGAAGCCTTGGATTTAGATATATATATATATATATATATATATATATATATATATATATATGTGTGTGTGTGTGTGTGTGTGTGTGTATACATGTGTGTGTGTGTGTATATATGTATATAAAGATCACTTAGTACAGTGCTTTTCAATTTTCCTATCCAAGGGTTCCAACTTATCATACCTTAAAAATGTGAACTTGTGTGTAAACATTTGTGTATATACATTTTCATTTTCCTGGAGTAGACAGTTGTCCTTTCACTCTTTCCAAATTGGGGACATCCCAGTCAGGGGGTGGGAGCAGGGCAGAGTAAATGATGGCTGAATCTTCCTGGCCATTAGAAGTCGGGGTCGGCAAATGTCCCTACAAAAGGCTTTGCACATTTGGTCACTTTCTCCAGAAGCAGTTTGAGGCAGAGTTTATTCCTAGTGGTTACAGTGTAATAAGACCCCACAGCTGGTGATAGTATCAGGAGCAATGATACCAACCAAGCTGGCAAATTCCACCGGATAATGATCTGGGGAAGGCATCCAAATCATCTCGTTGCATGTTACAATATTGGTTGTACGGGCATGTCTCAGAGATATTGTGGGTTCAGTCTCAGAGCACCACAACAAAGCAAATGTCACAACAAAGTGACCACAGATTTCTTGGTTTCCCAGTGCATATAAAAGTTATGTTTACACTATACTGTCATCTATTAAGTGTGCAATAGCATTATATCTAAAAAAATACAATGTATATATCTTAATTAAAAATACTTTATGCTAAAAATGCTAACAATCGTCAAAGCCATCAGTAAGTCATAACCTTTTTGCTATTGGAGGATCTTGCCTCAGTGTTGATGGCTACTGACTGATCAGGGTGTGGCTGCTGAAGGTTGGGGTTGGCTGTGGCAATTTCTTAAAATGACAACAATGACATTTGTTGCATAGATTGAATCTTCTATTCATGAAAGATTTCTCTGTAGCATGTGATGCTGATGATGGCATTTTACTCACAGTATAACCTCTTTCAAAATTGAAGTCAATCCTCTCAAATCCTGCCACTTATATAACCCTGTTATATCAACTAGTTCTTGTAACATTCTAAGTCCTTTGTTGTCATTTCAATAATGTTCACATTATCTTCACCAAGAATATATTCCATCTCAAGAAATCACTTTCTCTGCTCCTCCATTACAAGCAATTTCTCATCCATTGAAGTTTTATAATGAGATGGCAGTATTAAAGTCACAGCTCCAGAATCCTCTTCTAATTCTAGTTCTCTTGCCATTTCTATTACACCTGCAGTTACTTCCTCCACTGAAGTCTTGGAGTCTTGACTCAAAGTCATCCATAATGGTTGGAATGAACTTATTCAAATTTCCTGTAAATGTTGATTTTTGACCTCCTTCCATGAATAGTGAATGTTCTTAATGGCATCTAAAATGGTGACTCCTTTCTAGAAAGTATTCAATTTACTTTGTCCAGATCCATTAGAAGAATAACTATCTATGGCAGCTATAGACACATAAAATGTATTTCTCAAATACTAAAACTTGAAAGTAAAAATAACCCCTTGATCTGTGGGCTGTAGAATGGATTTGTGCTAGCAGGAATTAAAACAACATTCATTTCCTTGGACATCTTCATCAGAGCTCTTGGGTCACCAGGCACATTGTCAATAAAGAGTAATATTTTGAAAGAAATCTTTTTTTCTGATCAATAGGTCTCAACAATGGCATTAAAATATTCAGTAAACCAGATACAAACAGATGTGCTATCATCCAGGCTTTGTTGTTCCATTTCTGGAGCACAGAGTCAATTTAACATAATTCTGAAGGGCCCTAGAATTTTTTTTTAGAGAGACAAAAGTTGGTTTTTTTTAATTTTTTTTTATTTCAGCATATTACAGGGGTACAAATGTTTAGGTTATATATATTGCCCTTGCCCCACCCGAGTCAGATTCAAGTGTGTCCATCCCCCAGACAGTGAGCACCACACCCATTACGTGTGTATATGCCCATCCTCTACTCTCCCCTCCCATCTGCCTGACACCTGATGAATGTTATTATTATATATGCATTTAAGTGTTGATCAGTTAATACCAATTTGATGGTGAGTACATGTGGTGCTTGTTTTTCCATTCTTGGGATACTTCACTTAGTAGAATGGGTCCCAGCTCTCTCCAGGATAATACAAGAGGTGCTATATCACCATTGTTTTTTGTTTTTGTGTAGAACTCCGTGGTATACATATACCACATTTCATTCATCACTCATGTATTGATTGGCACTTGGGTTGTTTCCACATCTTTGCAATTGTGAATTGTGCTGCTATAAACAGTCTAGTGTAGATGTCTTTTTTATAGAATGTCTTTTGTTCCTTTGGGTAGATGCCAAGTCATGGGATTGCTGGATAGAATGGTAGTTCTACTTGTGGCTCTTTGAGGTATCTCCATATTGCTTTCTACAGAGGTTGTACTAGTTTGCAGTCCCACCAACAGTGTATGAGTGTTCCTATCTCTCCGCATCCACGTCAACATTTATTGTTTTGAGACTTTTTGATAAAGGCCATTCTCACTGGAGATAAGTGATATCTCATTGTGGTTTTGATTTCCATTTCCCTGATGATTAGAGATGTTGAGCATTTTTTCATATGTTTGTTGGCCATTAGTCCATCTTCTTTTGAAAAATTTCTGTTCGTGTCCTTTGCCTACTTTTTGATAGGGTTGTTTGATTTTTACTTGGTGATTTTCCTGAGTTCCATATAGATTTTAGTTATCAGCCCTTTATCAGATATGTAGCATGCAAGTATTTTCTCCCAATCTGTAGGCTGTCTGTCTGCTC
>CAUYSK010109880.1:0-21327 GCA_963575035.1 Avahi laniger
TTCCAAATTTATTGATACTTGTTTAATGACACAGAAGATATTACTTAAAATGCTTTTTGGGGCATAGCTACTGTGTAGATATCATTTAATAAGTGCTTTTTTTCAGTGTAACTGCTGCATTTTGGATAAAGCCATGTGGTACCCCAGCACATCTGAAAGCCCCATACTATCGAAAAAAATCTCATCTTAATCATTTGATGAGACCAAGAAGTTAGCATGTCAATAAGAATAAATAAGAGAGGAAGTACAGGATGAGAAGAGAAATGTAGGAAGATATTACAATTCATTACAAAGTGAAAATTGGGATCTAATTTTTTAAAAATTAAAATAATAATACTAACAACTACTTACAAACTTTGGCTGAAATTTTTTTAAGGTAATGAAACCAGCTATCAGACTGTGTTGATTACTAAATAGGCAAAACCAAACCAACCAGTGGAAGCAAATACTAACCTGAGCAGCTCCCAAAGGAGGGACACGTAAACGCTTCATAGCCTTTTGTCTGTCACCATCTTCAAGTTCATTGGTCACTACAGCCTAGGATTAAATTTTGCCATACGTTATACTCAACTTGAGTGATGCATAAATAATTCTGTATCATTTCTATATTTGACATTCTGATAACTTTTTGGTGAATATATACTGATAAAGCAAAAGGAAAAAAAACATAAGTTAAGACTACATATATCAAAGCTAGCAAATATTTACAAAAGGAGAACAGAAATGAGAAATTATATTCCTAAATATAAAACATGAATGTGATTGAAAATATATGGTAAATAAGTGGGATTATTATACCTCAGTTTCAGAGATGAGTTGGTTGATTTTCTTACATGTATAAAATGGGGCTACTTCTACATGAGCTACTCGCCAATCTGCTCCACGAGATGTTTCCAGGATCTTGTCATGCTTTTTAAGGATTTTTCGAAACCCTGTAAAGTTCAGATTCTACAGAAAGAAATGAAAAAATCAACTATAATTTCTACCACAATCAGAGAAGATGAAAAATAATAAACACTAAGTACTAAACACTAAGACAGAGCTGATTGGACAAAGACTGAGTACTCAGGGAAATGGCAATGCTTTCATAAAACCATTCACTACTAAAAAGATGAGACTCTTTTTTCTTATTTAATTTATTCATTTCAAGGTAGTATGCTATTAGTAACACAAAGAAACCCTGAACTATGAACCTTATTATTTCTCTTCCAAGTAAATTAATGAAAATCCTAAACTCAAAATATTTTTGTTTCCATTTTTCTATGTACAACTGTTTTCTATAATATAGATAGCTATAATTATGTGGAAGATATAAGTGGAAAATCATCTAATTCTCTTAACTTTTATTTTCCTTCCATTCATTCTCAGTTCGGGGATAGGAGTGTGAAAAAGAACTGGTAGAAAGGAAGAAGTGATCATACTTACATTCATCATGGGTAGGAGCCCTCACTTTTCCCCAATTTCTACAAAATACTATAATACAGTTTGAGAATTTCAATATTCTCAAATTCTGTTGTTCTTTTCCCAGCATGCACAAAAAGCAAATAACTGTGGATTTGCAAGGTTAGATCTATAAACCAGAGGCCTCTCAAATTTGCTGATCACACATCCCCATCAGTAAAAAATCGAGCACTCACTCCAAGATAGGCTTTGCTTGCTTGTTTGCTTATTTATATTTTTCCCCCCATTCTTTAATGGATGATCTTAAACCCTGCTTGGGGTGTATATATCATCACTTGGAGATAGCTGTTAATCAGTTTTCCCTTCTCCCTCATTCTCAAAATAAATGTATTCTTACATAATAGACAACTCCAAAGAATAGAGTATAAAGCAGAACTTTTAAAATTAACAATTATTTTTGTTTTCCCACAGAGCTTTTTATAACGACTCAAAATAAAAGCTGCTAGAAAAGTTAATAAAATAAAATTTAACAAGGGTATTTTCATGGGTATAACACACAGCATAGTTAATGAACCGTGAAATGTGAATGTTTTTATATCATTATAGGAAAGAGGAAATACATTTTGTTTCTTTTAAAAATTAAATTATAAAGCTATGGATAAATTTCAAACCAAAGGAATTTATCATCTATCTTATAAAACTCCTTTTCTATTAAATTATTTTCCAACTAGGTTCTTCTTTATATGATATCACCAAAGAAGAAAGGAGAATTATAAAAGGGAAAGATGAAAATAAGTACATGTATTAATTTAAGATTATTGCAGATACGGGACTTTAATTACTTTTTATTTTAAAATTCTAATACTCCAGGTAATACTTTTGTTGTGTAACCTTTAGTTTTTATATGATATATCATTCTATAATGATCCTAAGTACTTGTTATAAGTAATAATCACAAGAATAAAATGGAAAAGAGTGTATAAGATCTCTCTAAATATTAGGGAGATGCTTTTGCTTATTTAAATGTTTATTATCTTATAAATAATCTGATTTCAACTAAATTCTTTATAGATTTAACTTCATAAACAAACTTACAAAGAATTACAAATGAATAAATGCTTTGTATTTCCATAATTTAACATACATGGAAGTTCAACTTTTTCGGATTGGGTTTTAAATATTGAGTGATATATCAAAATAGCCTACATTTTTAGTCTCTATACACATTTTCTGTGACCTAATTTCTTTTCTCTCCCAAGAACTTTCTTAAAAATACAGATTTATTGCAGCCTGTGGAAAGGATTCTTTTAGTGGCAAGTTGAAAAGTCAGAATCTTTTGTTTTGAGTGTCAGTTGTAAGAAAATTAGCTGTCCAATTGCTTTTATGGAAATTTTGTTATTGGTTAGGAGGAATACAAAACCTCTTACATAGCCAACAATGGTTGGATAGACATATATTATTTCTTATTTCTACTCACCCTATGAGAGAGGGCTCTAAAAATAAGGAAGCAAACTGTTAGTCCTTGAGTCAAGGGCTACCCCTGAATATTGTACAAAAGTTTTTAGAAAACTAATCTTCAAAAACAGAAGTCTTGTTAACACTGTTTTACCATGATACAAGATTTTTAGCCAATGAGGACATTTGAAATCCCAATAGGAACCTCAAGAATAATGACACGTTAAAGATTTTCCTTTTTGGATTGACCCATTAGCAGTTTAAGGTAATTCGATTTATTGGAATTTCTCATGTATTTAAAGGTACCATTCTCTGGGGTAAAAATCCAAGTACCTGATAGTTCTGCAGCAGGATAAGACTGAGGTAGAACTCGCTGAAGGCCAGTTTAAGGTCTTTAATGTTCCTGTGTTGGACACGCTCCTCATGGGACAAGTGGAAGACCGGCTTTCTGCGTTGTCGCAGCGTAGTAACACCAGTGCTTTCTTTCTGCGCATCCAGTGATGACTGAAGCTCATTCTGAAGTGTAGCAAACCTGCGCTGAGCCTCTGCGAGCTTCTCTATAAGAAATAAAACAAAATTGTTACATCAGTAAGATAAAAAAGTTGATAAAGTTCTCACTGATTGCTGAATTTTTATTATTACATAATTATTCTAATTTGCTTCTCTAGAATTTCTAGGAAAAAAATTTACGTGCAATATTTAGAGCTGGATAAGAAAAAATATTTTGGTCTAACACCTTCCTCTCATTTTACCCTATAATTCGCTCCCAGCAAAACCTCAAGTGTACCCTTCCTTTCTTACAGATGAAATAAAATGTGGGGATACTAAGAGTGAGAATATAAAATGGTACAGATGATTTAGAATTTAGAAAACAGTATGGCAGTTCTCAAAAGATTGAACAGAGTTACCATATGATTCAGTGATTAGGTACAGACCTAAGAGAACTGAAAACACATGTTCACACAAAAACTTGTATACATACACAAACTTGTATTCATAACAGCCAAAAAGTAGAAACAATCCAAATGTCCATGGTATGATATGGATGAACCTTGAGACACTACGTTAACCTGGAAGGAACCAGACACAAAATACCCCATACTGTATGAATCTATTTATATGAAATATCCAGAATAGGGGAATCCAGAGACAGAAAATAGATTAGTGGTT
This sequence comes from Avahi laniger, assembly GCA_963575035.1. Classification (NCBI taxonomy): domain Eukaryota; kingdom Metazoa; phylum Chordata; class Mammalia; order Primates; family Indriidae; genus Avahi; species Avahi laniger. Next base: position 4,027 of record CAUYSK010109880.1, read on the forward strand.
GCCATGGGCTTGGGGGGAGAGTAACAGGGAGTGATGGCTAATGGGTATGGGGTATCTTGCTTGGATGATGAAAATATTCTGCAATTAGTGGTGATGGTTGTAAAACCTTGTGAATATACTAAAAACCACTGAATTACATACTTTAAAAGTGTGAATGTTATGGTATGTGAATATCTCAATTATTAAATAAAGCTATTAAGAAACTTTTTCAGGGGGCGGATGGGGAAAGAAAAAAAAAAGAAAAAAAAACAAAAAAAAAAAGAAACTTTTCCAGTCACATAGTTTAGCTCAGAAACAGGATTAGAATTTGAGCTTTAGATTTTTAATCTGCTGTTACTTACCTCTAGACCTCTTTACTTCTCCAATACAAGTAATATAAGAAGGGATTAAGATTGGCAAATTATTTGTTAAAAAATATTAGGTATATCTGGATATATATGTGTTTATGTTGTGAAACATTTAAAAATAATACTCTGTAACTTTTCTTCCAAGGTCACAATTTAGTTCATTGGAACCAGGCAAATTTGGGTTCAAATCCTTGCCTCATTAACTAGATGTATGGTTTTAGTCAAGTTTTTTTTAAACTCTTCTAAGCCTTTCATAGATGAAAGGGAGATAATACCAACTCCCTCATAGAGTGGTTGTGAAGATTAAGTGAAATGAAGGCTAGAAAATGCCAAGGTACATAGCTAGCACTCAAAAAATAATGATAAATAATTATACAATAATAACAAAGTATTATTTACAACTCATTCTTTCTCACATTTTTCCCCTTCCTTGCTTTGTATACTGCTATACTGTCTTGTCTTCATCTAACCTTTCGTATGTATTTTTGTCCTGTCTGGCACTGATTCTTCATGATTCATTGTTCTCTTAGAGAAACCACTTCTATAGGATGCTTATAAATTCATCTCTATCCTTAATCATTTACATGACCTTCATATTCTTAACTTTTTTATAATCTATTTATTTTTTCTTGTATGTCCCATGACCTAGAATTGTATTCAAAACTGAAATCACATTTCTTTTCAAATGACTTTCACTCATCTATGTGGCTTCATCCATCTGGGGCCCGCTTTTAGCTCCTAGAGAACACTCTTACTTCTCTCTGTCTCTAACACCAACTACACTCCCACCCCAGGAAGCCCAGAAAATACTCCCTTCGCTAAGGCACAAAGAAATAATTAGTGAGGAGAGCACATGCATCCTTAAAAAGCTTTATGTTTGTTCTCCACTGTAAGCCAGGAATGGCCATGAGAGATGTATCCATTAAGATGGGTTCCCCGATTTCAGCGGAGATGAAAGGATCCTGGAACAGAAGGATCAGATGGCGGTACTTAACCATCAAAACAAGCCGGGTGCATTTACCATAAAAGGCAACAGGAAAAATCAGTAATCAGAATGTTTTAGCCCACAGAGATTTTTGGCTATCGTTAACTGATCATGGTTATCTTTAGGAATGAAATAAATGGACAACCTATTAGACTACTGCCTGATTGATATAATAAAAAAAAAAACAAAACTCTAGGTCTCATGGCCAACCACTGGATTTTAGTCAACGCAACAGATTCACACCCTCTCACCCAGTTTCTAGACCTAAGCTAGCTCACACATCCACAGACCTCTGATTGAAGCAGAAGCCAAGCTCCCTTTTGGATGGCTCCTGCAACACTGCCATAAGCTTATAGTGCAGATCTGCCTCCAATCCCTCCTCAAAGGGTCTAGTGGCTATTTATCAGTGACTGCACTGAGGGAAAGGAAATATCCAGACCTTTCAAGGATTAGTAGACATTAGCTTTTGTATTAGCTGTGTACTGCCATATAACAAATTACCACAAACTTGGTGGCTTAAACAAACTCCATTTTTTTAGGTTAGAAGTCCAAGCATGACATTGCTAAGTTTTCTGTCAAGCTCTGATAAAGATAACCTCAAGGGTCAGCTGGGCTGCTTTCCCATCTGGAGCTTGGGTTCCTCTTTCAAACTCACTTGGCTGTGGCAGAATTTAGTTCTTCGTAGTTGTAAGACTGAGGTCTCCATTTCCTAGCTGGCTGTCATCTGGGGTCTGCTTTTAGCTCCTAAAGACTACTCTTATCCCTCTTTATCTTCAAAGGAGAAAATTGCTTGTGTTAAGTGCTTTATATGCTTTGCATCTTTTCCCTAGGAGTAGCTCAGTTCCTTTTATTTATTTATTTTTTCACTAAAAATAGTTTACGATGCATCTTTGAGAATGCATGCTTGCCTTTGCCTTTTATAGCTGGATATGTGAACTGGTCCTTACAGGTACCAGTATAAAAAGAAACATGTTATAACATATTCTCAAAGTCAGACTATAAAAGTGTTTCTCCATCAAACACTTATTCACTAAAAGTAAACAGTTTATGATGCATCTTTAAGAAAGCATGCTTACATTTGCCTTTTATAGCTGGATATATGAACTTGGCTCAGTCCCTTTTAAGGGATCACTTGATTAGGTAGGGCTCACCTGGGATAATCTCCCTTTCTTAGTCAACTGATTTGAGATCCTAATTACATCAGCAGGACCTATGTTAGTGTTTGACTGAATAACTGGAAGAAGGTATGTGTACACCAAGAGGAAGAGATCTTGGAGGCCATCTTAGAATTATGGTAAGCACCACAGCAAATTTCTGGAGACTCCAAACACCACTGTGGTTCAGCAAACTGTAGATTTATGATGTCGAGTGATAGATGGAATATTAGCCACAGTTAGACTCATAGCAGACCTGGTTGGTTCACAGACTCACCCTATAATTACTTTCTCAGTTGTAGAATGTATAATTAGAATAGACGTACTGGGCCACTGGTGGAATCTCCACACTGATTCTGATACAGAGGTAAGCAACATTATGACAGGAAGGGCTAAGTGAAACTTCCTGGAACCTCTCCCTATCAACACAGAGGAACAGAAGTTAGTGCTACAATCAGAGACTTAAAAGACACAGGGTGATACCTATCACATCCTCATTTAATTTGTCTTCTTACTCTGTGCAGAAGTTGGATGAATTTTGGAGAATGTGGATTATTGTAAACTTAATGAGGTAGTCTCTCTGATGATATGTGCTATTCTGGATAGAGTATCTTTGCTGGAGCAAATTAATACAGCTTCTAGCACCTAGCACCTAGGTGTGTAGTTATACATGTGATAGTGCAGCTACTCACCAGGCACAGCCACCACTGAGCCCGAGATACAGCACCATTCCCCAATGGGATTGGCCAGCCACCTAGGGGCTAGGAGCAGGTTGACTTTATTGGATGGCTTCTACCATGCAGGGGGCAGAGATTTTTCCTCTCCAGGATGAATGCATTTTTTTAAAGAGATGGGATCTCACTCTGTTGCCCAGGCTGAAGTGCAACCACAGCTCAATGTAGCCTCGAACTCCTGGGCTCAAGGTATCCTCCTACCTCAGCCTCCCAAGTAGCTGAGACTACAGGTGTGCAGCACCAAGCCTGGCTCAAATGCCTTCTTGATATGGATGTACCTTCTCTGTCCTTAATGCTTCTGCTAGCACCACCATCTCCAGGAATGCCTTACCCACTATCATGGTATTCCACACAGCCTTGTTCCTAAGCAAGGAACAAAAGGTAGAAAAGCAATGGGTTCATACCCATGGAATAAATGGCCTTTTACCACATACCCAGAAATAGATAACCTAATAAAAAAGCTTACTAAAGATGAGTTGGGAGACAAAACTCTGAAAGGATGGGGTTCTATCTTACAGGATGCCATAATGAGACCATTATATGGTGCTGTCTCTGCCATAACGAAAATACACAGTCTAAGAATCTGGGGGTAGAAGTTGGAGTGGCTCCTCTCAAAACCATACTAATAATCCATTCACACAATTTTTACTTCCCAACCTACAACTTGAGCTCTGCTTGTTGGTGAGTTCTCAAGGGGGAAATGCTTCCATTAGAGGAATACAACAATGGTTCCACTGAACTGGAAGATGAGAGAGCCACCTAGCCATTTTGGGTTTCTCATACCACTGAACCGATAGGCAAAGAAGGGTTTTACTAGTTAAAGTGATTGATCCTGATTGCCAAGAGAAAAGGGAGTCACTGAAACACAACAAGGAGGACTGTGTCTGGAACCCAGGAGACTTTCTGAAACATCTTCTATTACTTCCATTACCAATAACATATTAATGGAAAACTACAGCAATCAAAAAAAGAATTATTGAGGATTCAGACCCTTCAGGAATTAAAGTCTGGGTCATTCCACTCGGAAAAAAACCCTAGCCAGTTGGGGTTCTGGCTGAGAGCAAAGGAAATATAGAATGGGTAGTGGAAAAAGGAAGTCATAGACATCAACTATAGCCTCTTGATCTTCTTGCTTTGTCTCTTACATCTCTCATATTTTCCTTTCCTTATATCTTTGTGTTGCATTCAGCATAAATTCTTCAGCTCTATCTTCTAGTTTATGAATTTTCCCTTAGCTCTACCTAATCTAGTGATTATATTATCACTTTTACAAGTTCTGATTGGCCTTTTTAAAAATATGCCTATTTTTAATGGTCTCTTATTCTTTGGTTATGATTTTGGTACTCTCTTTTATGTCTTTAATCACATTAGACATACATTTTTATTGTTTACCTTATAATTCTGTGCATTTTAATGTTTTGAAGTGAGAGGTTGTTTCAGTTAAAAATATATCTCACTTTAAAACTGAGCAATTTTAGCCGACTGTTCATTTGTGAGATGTAAGTGGGTGGAGGTGGGTTATTAAGCTGAATTCACCCCTGTATTATTTATAGTTTTTCATGTGTCCTAGTGTCTGTGCATTGTAGTCTACAAGATAATCTGCCATGGAGAAGGTGGCTAAATAAGGAGAAAAAATGATAGTCTAGGACGAGTGCCAAATTCTATTTCTGTCAATCATGTATTCATATTACCCATCATTTCCTGAGCTGGCAAAAAGTCAGTCTGGAGACTATCAATTTGTACCTATTCTGTGATGACATCAAGAGATATGCCCCAATGGCCCTACTAAAACACACAGAAAAAGGAAGTTATTGAACGTTAGCACCACCCAAACTTTTAATGGTAACCTAAAATAACCTAAAATTATTTTTGAGAAGTAATCTTGTCTAAGATACCATTTTTCAAACTGAGGGCTACAATCCAATATGGGGTCATGAAACCAATTTAAGGCATCATAATCACCATTTAAAAATTCAAACAAGTGAAATATCCCAACAGTGGAAAAATAAGCATCACATGTACTCACCATCAAATTGGTATTAACTGATCAACACATAAGTGTACATATGAGAATAACATCTATTGGATGTTGGGCAGGGGAGAAGGGGGAGGGGGGAAGAGGGAGAGGGGACGGGTATATGCATACACAAAGAGTGCAACGCGCACCACCCGAAGGATGGACATATTTGAAACTTGGACTTGGGGGAGGGGGCAAGGGAAACATATGTAACCTAAACATCTATACCCCCATAATATGCTGAAATAAAAAAAAAAAAATTCAAACAGAAAGTAGAAAAATACAGAGAACAGAATATATTACAAGTACTAAGGATAGTATTGTTTCATGAAAAAAATTTTAAATTATTTAAATATATTGTGTGCTTACTCACATAAATGCATATAATCATACATAAAACATGCATATCTGTTTATGTGTACTGGGCTATAATGTAGATGTATTTTTTGACTGTAACTCAAAATATAAAAAGTACTGCTAAGAGTAGATACTAATTTTTCTTTGCAAACCAAAAATTCATGATATAAATTATCTATTTGAAATATAAATCACCCATTTAGAATTGTGCTCTTAGAGACTCACTTTTTCAAAAAAGTCACAATAAAAGAAAAATGCTAATAAATTTGACTTTACGTATTTTTACATTTTTCTTATAGCCTCATATCATATCCAACAGCCTTTTCTTAATCTAAACACTCTTCCTGCTGCAAATGCCCTCCTCTTTCAGTCTCCTCCTCTTCCATCTATGTGGTTGCCCTCTTCTCTGTCTATATTGCTGGTTCCTCTTTATCCTTCTGTCTTCTAACTGTGGGAATTATCTTTGTCCTTGGAACATTGCATTCCCTTCTGTGTATTTTTCTCTTGCAGAAAATCTACCTTTTTGTGTGGTTTCAAATAATATTTCTATTTTGTCTTTGCCTTCCAGGTGCTGTCACCTGGTGAAAAAGACATGCACATATGCCAGGCCCTTTCATGGCTCTTGCCTTTGCACAAACTGTTCCCTCTGCCTGGGAAGGAGTCCAGCTATAAATGAGAAATGAGGGGGAGGATCTTGAGTTAAGAAATTTGCTTGCTTGTTTGTTTATTTTTTGTTTGACAGGAGTGACTTATTAAGGAGACTGAACCAATAAAATGGGAAGTTAAATACATTTATTCAGTAATTCTTAGAGGAAATAATTACTGGAGCAAGGTATTGAGGAGTTAAAATTCAGTCAGTAGTTGTAGAGATTTGCCATGGAATGAACAGGGATATCTCTTCTACAAAGATTAGAGGAAAATAAATAAGGATGAGAAAGTCTATAGGTATTTGGGAGAGGGCTGGCATAGATCTGCATGGTATTATATGTGAACAGAAGTCGACGACCTTTATTTTTATCTGTAGAGGAAGGGGTACAGTGAGCATAATGGAGAAGGTGATGAGTTTAGAATTCAGGAGAATGGCATGAGGTTTAGAAGAGCACTTTAGAGTGGAAAAGGACACTGATGAGGACCCACTGGCAGCTTTGAGGACATAGCAAAGGCGCAATAATGAATTTACAGTGGTTCCAATTTGTTCTGTTGTCCTAAGCAGCTGTAGGGATAGGCATGAAGAAGGTCAAGTGTGGAATGGTTGACTTTTACCAGGCAGACACAATGTAAGGCAATGTGAGTAAAGGGATTAAAAGCACAGGGGACTAAATGGGTAAAATGACTGATGGAGAAGGAAGCAGTTCTGAGAGGGGCATCATCTACTGGAATAAAATGAGAGATTCAAGAAACTTGAGGTTTGTGAAATGGAAAAACAGAAGTTAAGAGAGTAAAAAGCTTAAAGGCTGGGAGAGTTGATCATAGACTCTTATATCAGGGTTTAGTATTTTAAAGGAGAGCAATTCTGGGAAATAGGTGTGGCCATGGGTATATGTGGCCAAAGTACAGTGTAACTGAAAATGACTGTCTACAAGGACAATGAAGTCATCCAGGGTGATAGAAAAAATTAACATGGAGATTTAGATTGGGAGCCAGGAGTTCTCAATGAACAACCAAGAGGTCAGAAGATGCAAACAAATAGGAGTGGAAGATAACAGAATGCTCTACAAAATACTGGATGCTTAGAAGATTCATTTTTATAGGAATATGTAGAAATACTGATTCGGAATAATAATGGCAACTAAAAGAATGCTAGACTAAGCTTCTTGTCTTCTGACAGCTCCTTCTTACAGACTCTTTTTACCTCTCTCTGTTTCCTGTCTCCTACTATGCCATAAAAAAGTCCTCTACATGAAGAGAGCTGCTGAGAAAAGACAGCTGAGTAAGATGTTTCCAAAAGTTGTGGACAAGCAAGGAGAAAAATCATCCTCTTTAAAAAAAAACAAAAAACAAACAAACAAAAACAACAACTAGTAAAGTCCATGAAACTATTCATCCTTAGACTAACCCACACTACTATTTGGTTTAGGATTATGCTAGTTATAAGATTACAGTATTTCCAAAGTCTATGCCAAGAGATGAGGGTATATTCTCAATAACCATAGCTGAAATAAAAGAAAATTAAAATCTCTAATAATATATTCGTAGCAGGAATGTAATTTGTATATTAAATATGAAAAGGAAAATATAGAGAACAATTTTATATTTTTGATATTACATAAAACTATAGACTAATTTTTTTTATCAATTACTGCTCAAGGAATAGATACATTATATACAATAGATATTTCAGTTATTAGGTTGTAAATTCAGCAGTGTAACAAAGGACTGTGTGTAAAGTTTCCAGAGTCTGAATGAAATGTCCTTCTGAATCTAACTCACTTTGTTCTGATTTTGTACTCATGAAAGCATCTCATTATCAACTAGGTTTCATAAAATCTTAATGTCTAAGACAGTGCTCTAGAGCAAGGTTTCCAAAATTTTTCATTACAAAGACATTGTTTTATTGACATATATCATGTACATTACAACATACATATATAAGAAATAAAATTTAAAAGGGTCACACCTAAATAGAAGTTCCAGTATTTTCTTCTCAAATTCCAATGGCATGTTGTAGATGCTACTCTGGAGACCAGTGCTTTAGAGAGACAGATATGAGTGTCCTAGGCAACGGAAGGGCATAAAACTGACACAACTAATAAGCTAGAACTGTGTAATTTAGCTCTGGATAAAATGATAAAATCAAATTTCTGACTCTTTAAAGCTCTGGGGGTACTGAGGTATTGCCTCACAGTGAGGCCCTCAAGCCCTTTTTGCCACAAAATAGGCAATGATCACATAAAGTTTAAATACTGAGGTACTGGATGTGTTTTTATCTCAACTAAAGAAATCATCCCTTAAGTGCAGTACAGTAAGGAAAAACAATCCTCATTTTAAAAATGTTGATCAGAAGTTTAAACAATTACATGGTAGAATTTTTCCTTCCCTGGTAGCACAAACTGTCTCTTGTAATTACTCACCTGAATAGAATGTGTTGATTTTGGCAAGTTCCTTTTCACAGGTTTGGAAAAATTTTTCTTCAAACTTGGCAAAATACCTCTTTACTGTGTCCTCATCTGTAACTGAAAGGCAAAGCAAACAATATTTAAATATAATATCTGAAGGCCAATTAGGAAAACTAAGGAAATAAAAATTAAAGTTATCACTTTCTTAGTCTTCAAAATGACTTTATACATATTTCTCTGAAAAAAATGACTTGTGAGCCCCATATTAAGAAAAGACTACTAATCAAAGGTTTCTTCACAGGAACACAACTCTTCTTTAATTGAATGAGACTCTCTGAAGTTTTACTGTAATAAATTTATAATGTTGGAGAAAGTTAAGTCTTCTCAGACTTCAGAATAAGAAACTATGTAGACAGAAGTGATCAATGTAAGAGTCCATGTAAGTAAGAGTCAAGGTATTGGAAGTTGAGCTAAGTAGGATTCATTCAGCAGGAGAATGAATTAAATGTTTCAGGAAAGAAAAAAATGCAAGAGCAAAAGTATGAAACGTGAATATATAATATGTTTCTGCAAAAAAATGAGTTGATTTTCTTCTATGTTAAATTGCTATCTACTCATTTTTACTCTAGCTTCACCAGACAGAGAAAGACATGTGAACTGACGACATGTAAATTAGACGTTCTTAACCTTCAGTAGCTGGGGGGTAAGATAAATGAGTTGAGCAAGTGGATGATTGTGCAAGGGTGGAGATAAATGACAACCGACACCTTCAGGATGAGGAGTGATATAGATTCTGGCAAACTGGAAAGTATTAGGTCCATCTAGTTACTGCTATTTGGTGATATGGGGCCCAGTTTGTCAAATCTTCCAATTTTTCAGGAGAAGCCATAAATCTAAATATTTAAAAAACACTTTTTGGGCCAATCAATATATGTTTCTGCTAGCTGGATCCACTTTGTGAGCTGTGTCATACAGCATATCAATCTACCAAATCCCTTAAGTACAGATACATGTAACTTCAGAAACTACAAGCCTAAAAGGCTATATTTCTTGCCCAAGTGAGATCTGACTAGACTCCCTGGATGCTAATCATAATATATTACAGAACTATCCTATTTCTGGATCTCTGGGGTGCTCTACGCTTGAAATGTGTAGGAAAAGTATAGGTTCCTTACTATTCCCAAAGTGACCCAGATCTTAGTGCAATCCCAGAAACTCTTAAATAATCCACCTGTCTAGAAACAAGGGAAATGATATTTCCCTAAGGAACATGCAATATGCACACATACAAATTTGTAGTACCATAAATATTTTAAAGAAAAACAAAAGTTTAAAATGAAGTCCTAAAAAGCATGTTAAATCTATTCATTTAGTTTGAATAACACAGACATAAAAAGATTAACACTGCATAAAACTTTAATTTATACAAACCTACTTCTCTATTTCATATCTTTAGGCCTGAGCAGATAATGCAGGATATTCTATTGATTTTGCAGTAAAAAAGGAATGCCACCATAAATTCGTCATGTAAGCTCGGCAATCTAGGTACAATAAAGGCTATAGCTGCCCAAGGTCACTTAGAATTACTTTTCCAAAGCATAAAGCAGGTCACAGCTTTTTTTTTTTTTTTTTGTAACGATCACCTTGAGTTAAGGAAGCTCCATGGGAACACATACTGCTCTTATAACAGCATCTAGCTATAGCGATTTAAAATAAGAAGAGTAATACTGATTGTACCTAATTATCTTTTTTTCAATTTTATTTTATTCTCTATTGTTAACAAAGAAAACCCAAAAGCAAAACATGGGTTTGGTCATATTTACTTTGCTTCTCTATTAAAAGACAACTTTGATTAACATAAAGTAACACAAATAAAGTTGTTCAGCAAAGTGATTTAAACATAGCTTCTGTTCTTAAAATAATTTTAACACATATTAATGTTTTTATAGAGGTTGCATATTCAACATCAACTATATAAAATTTTACCCAGAATTTAGAAACAAAAAAATGCAGGCTCTGAGAAACCAAAACATATATAATAAACTTGACGTATTAAAGCATGAACATTTTACTCAATGAATCAGTCTCCTATGAATTCGTTTCCTCACTTTAGAGATTGCTGTATCTAAAATACCAGCGTCTGTGACTCATTTTTCTAGTTCACATATAACTTAATAGCCACAAATCAGAAGAAGGTGGAATAAGGTTACAGCATAGCAAGAGATAATAGCTAACAGAGAGAAAAGAGGTAAAAAAACTATAAATCAAAACAGCAAAATAACTTTGCAAAAGAAATTAAATGAAAGACAATATTCTTGTTCTCTCGGATTTCAAAAGACTTGGTGAACTACTGTAATGAGAAGTACATTATTGGTTAAAAAAAATTAGAAAAACACAACAAAAAGAACAGAATTGAGAATCCAGAAATAAATCTGCATATATATAAAATTAGATTAAGCTAAAGGGGGTTTTAAATCAGTGAGAAAAGAATGGATTATACAACACATGGGGTTGGGCCACTTGGCCATCCATTTAGAATAAACTCCAAATGCAGTGAAAGAAATGATATTATAAAATACTAGAAAAAAATAAAACATTTAAATACTTCTCCATGGGGAAGGCCTTCATAAACACTATATAAACCACAGTAACCATAAAGGGAATGCTTGACACTTTCACAAAATGAAAAATTCCATTCCACAAGCTACCATAAGCAAAGTTAAAAGAGAAGCAGTAGAGATATATATTCACAACATTTAAAATAAAAGATTCACATACAAAATATATTTTTAAAAATTTTTACAAATCAATATTTAAAAGATATTGGATTCCACAATAAAAATGGGCAAATAAGAGCAATTCATAGAAAAAGAAATAAAAATGGCAAATGAACAACTGAAAGGATACTCAACATCCTAGATGTCATATAAATGCCACTTTAAAAAAGGAACTATAATTATTCAACCATCAGATTGGAAACAATTTTAAAATAGTGATATCATTTTGGCAATGGTGGGATAAATGAACACTCTCATTCCCTGTCGATGGAAATGTAAATTTGTAAAGCCTTTTAGGAAGACAATTTGGCAGCAACTATCAAAATTTTCAATGTTCAATCCTATGTGTAGCAAATACATTATTAAGGAATCTCTGCACAAATGGATATATTTGCAAGGATGTTCATACTCCATTATTTTTAATAGTGATAAAGAAAACAAACTGATGTCCAAAAAGGGTGTGGTTAAATAAATTATGGCATTATGTAACACTGGGCAGTCATTTAAAAAATGATATACATACATCCTGGTATGTACAAAAAATTTCCAAGACATACTATTGAGGAAAAAAATTAAGTTAACAGAATATATACAGCATGATTCCATTTATGAAAAGTATGTACATAAATTAATATTCATAGGTACATTCATAGAAAGAAGATTGGAAGGATGCACACCAAACTGTTAATTATGGTTACCTCCTTTGAAAGAGGAGTAGGTATGAGGACTCTTACATTTTACCATCTTCAATTATTGTACTGTTTAAATCAACTACAATGAAAAAGTAAGGATAAATAAATTATATTATATAACAAAGGGTATTATTAACTGGAAGAAAAAAAGAATCGTGTCACATCCAAATCTTTAAATCATATACAGTAAAAACTAGCTAACTAGTTGAAAAGACTATCTATATTAGAATCTAGCGGTACATAGAATGATTAAACTTTTCACTTCAGTTATGAGAAGTTGGTAGAATGATGATTTACAGAACATCAACTTCTATTATAAGATGTTTCCTATAATCTACCTGCTGAATAATGTTAGAAATTAGTAACTCTGAATTGAAGAACCAGAGGAATTTCGGCATTTAGAAATCAATTAGCTCAATTTTTTTATTTTATAGGTGGAAACTGAGATGCAAAAAGCTTAAATGACATGAGTTTCCCCCCCTCTAACAGCAATATAAATTTTATAGAAAAATCATTGCATTTTCTATTATAAAATAAAGAATATGTATATATTAATTATATGAAAGCGACTACTAAGTGTTACATGGATGTTATGAATTGAATTGTGTCTCCCCCAAATTCATATGTTGAAGCCCTCACCTCTCTAATTTCCAATGTGACTGTATTTGGACATAGGGCCTTCAAAGAGGTAATTACGGTTAAACGGGCCTTAAGGTCAATGGGGCCTTATTCTAATAGGACTGGTGTACCTACAAACAGAGACACTCTGCCCTTTCCTCCTCCTTCCATCCTTCTGTCCAATCACACACAGAGGAAAGGCTATGTAAGGACACATGTCTGTAAGGCAAGAAGAGAGGCCTCACCAGAAACTAACCTTACCTATACCTTGATCATGGACTTCAAGTCTCCAAAACTGTAAGAAAATAAATTTCTGTCATTTAAGCTACCCAGTCTATTGTATTCTGTTACGGGAGCCTGAGAAGACTAATACGATGGGATAAACATGTCCTGAATTCAATAATTAGTCACAAAAGACTAAGCCTAGTTCAAAGATAGCTAGCATAAATAAGTGGAAATCTCGGCAAGATATATCAACAATGTTAAGATTAGCAAAAAAGAAAAAAAGAACACAAAAAGGTGGGAAAAAATCCAAAATTGATAAAGAATGAGTCAAAGAACACTGCTGCAGGGATTCCTTTGCTCTGAGTTAAATATTATTTCAGTCAGTTATATTAAAATAATGAGAGAGACGGAGAAAGAGAGAGAGAGAGAGAGAGAGAAGAAGATAGGAGAGGAGAGGAAAGAGAAAGACATTAATTTCTCCGTCATCTCTATTCATCTTGCGTTTGTGGATGACAGACAATTGCTTTCTCATCCACCCCTCAAATTACTGCTAATAGAAAATGACTCTTTAAGAGTACCAATCAAGGCAAAATATTCCTATTGCATAGCAACCACCATCAAGTGCTTTTTATAGCAACTTTCAGGAATACTTTTATTTTTATACCATTAATGTCATCTAACCTCATGCATTCTCTGGGTTAAAAGATAAAAAATCAAGCCTCTCAAGAACCAATTCTTTATAATCATTATTAACACAACCAAATATCTGATATGTTCCATTCAAACTTTCATTGAATTCTTGAAGAAGAACCCCAAAGCAATCGCCGCAGCAACAAAAATAAATAAGTGGGATATAATCAAATTAAAAAGCTTCTGCACTGCCAAGAAAACTATCGTTAGAGTGAATAGACAGCCCACAGAATGGGAAAAAATATTTTCTCTCTACACATCTGATAAAGGGTTAATAACCAGAATCTATCTAGAACTCAAAAAAATCAACAAGAAAAAATCAAACAACCCCATCAACAAATGGGCAAAGGGAATGAACAGAAACTTTTCAAAAGAGGACAGAATAATGGCCAGCAAACATATAAAAAAATGCTCAACATCTCTAATTATTAGAGAAATGCAAATCAAAACCACAATGAAGTATCACCTAACCCCGGTGAGATTGGTCTCTATCAGAAAATCACAAAACAACAAATGTTGGCAAGGATGTGGAGAGACAGGAACACTCTTACACTTCTGGTGGGACTGCAAATTAGTGCAATCTCTGTGGAAAAGAATTTGGAGATACCTCAGAGAGCTAAAAATAGAAACATCATTCGATCCAGCAATAGCGCTATTAGGCATCTACCCAAAAGAGCACAAAACATTCTACTATAAAGACATCTGCACCCAAATGTTCATGGCAGCACAATTCACTATTGCAAGAATGTGGAAACAACCCAAGTGCCGTCAATCCATGAGTGGATTACTAAAATTTGGTATATGTTTACAATGGAATATTACTCAATCATAAGAAATGATGGTGATCTAGCACCTCTTACACTTTCCTGGACTAAACTTAGGCTCATCATCCAAAGTGAGGCACCACAAGAGCAGATGAATGGGATCCTTTTGTACTCAAACTCAAATTGGTACTAACTGATCAACACTAGGGTGATCACATGTCAGAAATACTCTCCAGGATTGGGGGGGGGGAAATCTACAACTAAAGGACACGGGGAGCACTAAAGGGAGGGAAGGGCACGCCTTTAACCTACATTTGGATGAGGCAAAGACATAAAGTGTAACTAGAATGTTTGTACCCTCACAATACCTTGGAATAATAATAATAATAAAAAAAAGAAATAAACACATAACCCATGAATCAATCTAAACGTGACCCTTGGCCCTTCCCAGTCTGTCCTCCCACCTTGACCTCACTCCTGGGAATCCAAAATAAGCAGTCTATGCTTTAGTCACACTGGTATCCTTCCCTTTTAATGTGCTGATCGCAGATCCTATCTTTGCCCATGTGGCTTCTTTAGCCTAGAATGCCTCCTCTGCTATCATCACCCTATTCAGATGTGATAATCTTCTTAGATCCCTTCCCTCAGGAAATCTCCCCTTCCCACTTGCAGAAGCAGCTAATCTCTGAATTCTCATTAATTCATATATGCAGCATGACTATAAATATCTAGACTGCTTTTTTATGAGGGGAGAGACATTAATGCAAATCAGTTAAGGATGTCCCTTCTCACCATTCCTTTTCAACATTGTACTGAAGTCTTAAGAAAAGAAAAGGAAATAAAAGGTATACAAATTATGTAAGGAAGAAATAAAATTGTCTTTGTTCACAGGTGATATGATTGTCTGTGTCAACACAGACAAACTAACAAAAAACGTATCAACAAAAAAAACCTCCCAGAACTAATAATTGATTACGCCAAGTTTGTAGGATCCAAGATTAATATATAAAAGTCAATCACTTTTCTACATACCAGCAATAAACAAGCGGAATTTGAAATTTAAAACATAATAACATTTACATTAGCCCCTCCAGAATGAAATACGCAGTTATAAACTAAGAAAACATGTACATGATCTATATGAAGAAATTATAAAACTCTGACGAAAGAATTTAAAGAACTAAATAAATAGATACTTCATGTTTATGGATAGCAAGAGTCAATATTGTCAAGATGTCAGTTTTTCCCAACTTGATTTATAGATTCAATGCAATCACAATCAAAATCCCAGCAAGTTATTATGTAAACATTGAAAAAATGATTATAAGGTTTACATGGACAGACAAAAAAGCCAGAATAGCCAACACAATATTGGAGAAGAACATAGGTGGAGAACTAACACTACCTGACTTTACGACTTACTACGCAAGACAAATGCATTTCAAGACAAACTCAAATATTTTGCTCATATACTTTACTAAAGCAAAGGCAATACATCAAAGCAAATTGTACTGGAGCACCTGGACACCCACGTGCAAAAAAAAAAACCAAAAATGAATCTAGACATAGACTTTTCACCCTTCACAAAAAATCAACTGAAAATGGATCTTAAACCTAGATGCAAAATGAGAAACTATAATATAAAACTCCAGAAGGTAACATAGGAGAAAATCTAGACAATCTTGTGTGTCGTGATGACTTGTTAGATAAAACAGCTATGTTTTATCTAAAACAAAAGCATAATCCATGAAGGAAATAATCGATAAGCTGGGCTTTATTAAAATTAAAAACTGTGCTCTGCAAAAGACAACATTACGAGGATGACAGACAAGTCACAGACTGAGAGAAAATATCTGCAAAAGACATACCTGATAAAACACTGTTATTCAAAATATGCAAAGAACTCTTAAAATTCAGTAATAAAAAAATAAACAGGCTGATCAAAAAATGGGCCGAGGATCTTAGCAGACACCTCACCAAAGAAGATACGTCGATTGAAAATAAGCATATGAGATGATGCTCCACATCATATATCATCAAGGAATAGCAAATTAAAACAATCAGTTACCACCATATTCTTATTATAATGGTCGTAAGTCAAAACACTGACAACAGCAAATGTTGGCAACTCTCATGCACATCCTTGCCAGCATTTTGTGTTGTGTTGGTGGGATGCGAAATAGTATAACCACTTTGGAAGAAAATGTGACAGTTTCTCACAAAACCAAAAGTACTTTTACCATTACTTTTATAATTCAGCAATTACACTCCTTGGTTTCTACCCGAAAGAGTTAAAAACATGTCCACACAAAAACTTGCACACAGTTAATACCAATTTGATGATGAGTACATGTGATGCTTGTTTTTCCATTCTTGTGTTACTTCACTTGGTAGAATAGACTCCAACTCTAGGCAGGCAGTGGGAGAGGGGAGGAGGGGATAGGTATATTCACACCTAATGGGTATGGTGCACACCGTCTGGGGGATGGACATGCTTGAAGCTCTCACTCGGGTGGGGCAAAGACAATATATGTAACCTAAACATTTGTACACCTGTAATGTGCAGAAATAAAAAACTAAAATTAAAAAAAAAACCTGAGCACAGTTGTTTGTAACAGCTTTATTAATAATTGCCAAAACTTGGAAGCAACCAAAATGTCTTTCAGTAGGCGAATGGATAAATAAGCTGGTATATCCAGACGACGGGATATTATTTAGTGTTTAAAATAAATGAGCTACCAAATCATGAAAAGACATAGAGGAAACAAATGCATATTAGCAAGTGAAAGAAGACAATCTGAAAAGCCTGTATGATTCCAACTATGCAGCATTGCAGAAAAAGCAAAACTATGAAGACATTAATAAGATCAGGGGTTGGGGGAGGA
>CAUYSK010109882.1:0-23838 GCA_963575035.1 Avahi laniger
TGGAAAACCCCACAGCACTTTTTATTTTTTTTTTTATTTCAACATTTTATGGGGTTACAGATGTTTAGGTTACGTATGTTGCCCTTGGGCCCCCCCCCCCCCCCGCACAGTGTATTTTTAGAAGGGGAGCAGATGGCTTTCCCCCTCCATTATTCCTGATTACTAAGTGGTTAGTGTAACAAGAATCTATCTTTTAATACCTCTGGTTATGTCTCTTGTTGTGAATTTCAGAATATTGGAGAACGTTGCTTTAAATTTCTATTTATTGTAATTGTTTTTTAAAACAAATGATTTAATTTGTGAACTAAACCTCCCCAACTAAACCACCGGCCATAGATTTTACAGTAACCATGCACCTTAAGTGTGTGTCCACCCAGTCATATTATCCGAGTTTTCTTTAAGCTAGCCAGAGACACCTGCTTTGTTTTTTTCTGAATGGTGGATTACCTCAGAATACTAAATGCGAGGTTAATTGGGGCACTGTGGATCAGACAACACGGTGGTTGCATTATAGTTCGGGGGGTTAGTAGTATATGTTAGCGTAAGCATCTCAGTTTGATTTGCTAGGTTGGTTGGTTTTAGGTAATCCTAGCCACCTCTGATTTTAATACACCTGCATTGCCCCTTTAAGTGAAGTTTCGTTCGTTAAACAGCCACTGCCAGATTACCTGAGTGAGACCTACAGTGAATTTTACTGTTGACAATTAGGGTTCAGTTTAACTTTGCATCAGAGTTGTCATGCTGTAGTGACTTCAGTTGGAAACCGAGTAGAGTCAATTTGGGGAAACACCTGTGGCTTGGGGAGGGTGCTGGACCCCGAGTGCAGGTGCCTATTTGAGTCTGGTGGCTAAGCGTGTGTGGTCTGGCTGCTGGACAGGCCTTCCAGGTAGGTTTCCCAGCTGCAGACCCTTGACTGGGGAGCTGTCATACACCACTGCCCTTTAAATGTAGCTAGAAAGGGAACCGGCTGGTTTTATAAAACCACTTAAAAAATTCTTTACATACATCTTGTTTAGACTGAACATTTATTTTTCTCAATTATGCAGTTATCGATCTAGCTTGTAAATCTCTAGCATAATTTAGGGTGGGTTTCTTTGTAAGCTTCTTACAGTGATATGGACATTAAGATTTATGTAATATATTAGCCTACTAACTTAAACATGGTTTGTTTTTTCAGACAACTTGATTTTAAGAAGAACGGTACAGTGTAAGGTTTCAAGTCTGCCTGATCCAGTTTAAAGCACAAGGGCTAAAAGGATTTTTTTCCTTAAAAGAAGGATCGGAAAAGAACCAATGTTTTAAGCTATTGTATTATGTAAACAGAGATCCCACCAAGAAAGTGTAAATAAGAGTCAGGTATCCATGACAGTTAAGAAACCTGTTTGGTGTGCCTGTTTTGCTAAGACCAGAGAATTTGATGTACTGCATACAGCTGAGTTATGCATTTGGTTTCAAAAAATTATTTTGTGTGGGGAATATGATTATAATGTGAATTTTTCTACATCTTAGTGTCTGCTAGCTTGAAGTACAAGAAAATGTTAGTGTTCTATTATTTATCTTGTATTCAAACATTTAATAACGTGGGACTACTCAAAACAACAATTATAATTTCTTCTTGGTTGCTGGCTGACTTGACCCAAGTCACTGCTCAAACTCTGTTTTCATAATATGATGGTTTTGGTGTACTCTTCAGAAGACAAGTGTCTGACTTGCGGGAAAAACAAACGTTTAGCCATTTGCAAACAAATTGTCTCTTTGCAATTGTCTAATATATGCACAGCAGCCAGTAGAATTCCCCTTTTTATTTTTTTTTCCCCGCAGACCATCTTGATTCAAAACATCTATCGTAATCCCCAAAACAGTGCACAGACGGCTGACGGCTCACACTGTAAGTCCCACAGTTGGAGAAATTTTTTTAAAACAATGGTGTTAAAGAGCCCACTCTTAATTGAGACAAACAATGTTGGCTTCTGAGCTGCTGACATAGAGCTGTTGCAAACAGGACAAGGTGCTGGAACTCCTTGGCGCACACAGCAAGAACTTGATACTTGGCCATGTTCAGGAGGCTTTTCTAGGGAAGGTTGCTGGCCGGGCCTCTTCCATTGATTGACATTTGTCATGAGAGCGGGTCTGTCCGTGTGAAATTGGGTTTTAACATTATCAGCCGTTCATTGGTCTTTGCAGTGACTGAACCCCTGGCCTTTGTTAAGTTCTTTCTGTAAAATTAAAAATCTTAGGAATATTAAGGAATCAATAAGGTAAGTTGCCCAATAAGTGTGGGTTTTATTTCACCATTACAATTTTTTCTCTAGGAAGGGAGATTTCATGATATATAATTATTGTATTTCTCTAATACAGTAATTTTTTCATCAGTTTATTTAGGCACTTTTCTTTCTCAGTTCATTAAAAGTTTTCTGTAACATCTAAGAAAATTTTGGTAGTAGCCTCACAAGCTCTTTACACTTTCACCTGAACTGAAATTTTGAAATGGAGAGTTTTTACATTCTGTAAACAGAAATACAGTGTTAGTATATCATGAGATCTCTGTTACATTGCAGTGTTAGGGTGTTTCAAGGCAGCCATCAACTAAGAGAAAACATCTCTGCTTCTGAAGAAAATAACTTGCTCTTTTTTCAGCATTGAATCTCAACTGAAGCGATTACCAAAGGCAACCGGTTAAGTGTTTACATTTAATTTTCCATAATATAAAGTTGTTGCGTTTTGTATTTCAGACCATTGCCCTCTTGAACATTTACCGTAACCCTCAAAACTCTTCCCAGTCTGCTGACGGTTTGCGCTGTAAGTTCATACAAGTTCCTTCCCTGGTTCCCTGGGCTTGCGTGTCAGAGCTCAGTGTCCACTCCATCTGGTCTGCCGTGGTAGTGTCAAGGACCGCGTTTCACTAGAGGTGGCAAGGAGCTTTTGTCCCACTGACCCCGTGGAAACCTCTGTTGGAGATTTGAACTCCTGCCCACGTGTTAAGGGAAAGGACTGGAAAGGGTGCCCTTTAAAACAGCCCGGAGCTGCTGCTCCCCTTCTTCACTCTGACCGCCATCCTGGGGGCATGCGCTGGAAGTAAACACCAAGTTATGTTTTTCCCTCTAGGAGCAACAGTGTTTGAGTGTTTCTCCCACTTTCTGGAACTTTAAAAAACAAATTGTTTTGAAATTATTTTTCAGATTTCTTATTATCCTTTTTTCCTTAAACTCCATCACTTTAGCTGTGCGAGCGTTGTTCTGAGCATGCTTCCCCAAATGAGCGTCTGCAGCTCGCATTGACCTCTGAGTTTTCTCACCTACCAGCCCTGTGCCAATTAGTCACACTGGGCTGGGTGTGCTGAGTTCAGATAGGTCCTTGACAAAAAAGACACTCAATTTTTACCAATGTACTTTGCATAGATACGATCTCCAGCTATAGGAGTTGGAATTCCTTTGCTACGTTTGAAAAATAAAGGGTACCTGGTGGGCAGATAAGTCTAAACGAGTATTCAGTAGACATTACCAATTTTTTCCTGTACTAAGAAATAAGAAATTTAGGTTGACTTTAATTTCTTTATAACTATCCAGCTATGGAATCACTGAAATTTAGTCATTTGTGGATAAATTGAAATGAACACCTGGACTCTTGTTAAAATCAAGGAGTCCAAACCAAAGGGTAGATACTTCTCATTCACCAGATGTTTCAAGGCAGTAGAAATTGAGATACCCTTGGACAGCCATAAGCCTAAATTGGGTACACCCTTCACCTGGAGCCCCTCAGTTTATAGGGTGACCTGCACTGGGGAAATGATTCCAGAAGCTGGCCCCACATTGGGAGGCCTGGGTTATGCTCATAGAGGGGTGCACATTTCTGTGTGGGGTGGAGATTTCTTACAAATTTTCCTGCTGAGATACTGAATGCTTTTCCATGCTAATACTGACCTGACAGTAGAGGTTTCTTTCCCTGAATCTGATGGTAGCAGGATTTACTTGGTAACCCTTGCTTTAAAATACCTGGTGTTTTGTTTTGTTTTTTTTTTATTTAATAAGATCAACAGGCAGAGGGAAATGTTTATATGTGAACTTATTAAATAATTTTTGTTAACAACCCCTCCCTGGGATAAAAATGAATGACAAGTAGGTGACTGAGTAACAGTAATTATTCTTTGCCCTGATTGTTGACTTGGGGACTGTGTGTGCTTTATTGACAATAGAATGTTGTATTAGTTTTCTTTGTGTCTTTATTTGCAATTCACAGTACTCTTGTTTTGCGTATGCTACAAATAAAAGTTTAGCTGTTCCTAAATATTCCAATTCTGAGGTCCAGATTGTACAAATTAAATGAGATTTTAATTCTGCATTTTAAGAAGAAATTAATTACTTAAAATTACTGGCTCTTTTTAGCATACCCTTTGATACGTAGAAAAAAGGTTCATACGCGTGAATTAAAGTTAAATATGAATCCCACTTTAACAATAATATTTCTGTGAGAAAACTGGTATATTTTCCAAGTTGTATTATTTAAAATAGATTGAGTCATTTAAATACATACATATTTAGTAAATCAGTATTTAATTGCTCTTGTCTCTGCCTTTCAAGTCATTTTGATTGATTCGAAAATTTTAAGCAAAATGGATGTAGCCAGGTAGTTTAAAATAACCACCACAAAACCTTTTCTCAAAGCTGCTAAAACTTCGAGCATGTAAATATTATTTTTCCTCCTCACATTCTTTGTGATGTGGAAAAGGGAAATGAGTTTTAGGTATTAAAATCCGCCCTTTGGAGTGGGCCTCTTGGCTAGTTTTTCTGTTTATAACTTGATTTCTACTCAGGGAAGGAGGGGATATTCCTGGTAGCTTTTAAATTGGGGTACCCTGTGGTACCACTGGCAGGCTGTCAGAAGTAGCAGCTGTTGCATTCAATAAGTTTTGGGTTTGAAAACAAACTATTTTCCTGGAAATTCAAAAATAACTGAAACATAGCCCAAGATAGGTTAGAACGTGAACTTAAATCACTCTCAGAATCAGAACATAAGTTAGTTTTTGTTTTCAAAGATAGAAAGGTCTTTGAGCAAGCTCAAAGTCAGCTGCCTTTGGTAGGATGCACCGGACGAGGCAGCCAGATTTGTCAGCTGACCAGTCACCCAGGAGTGTGGTCCCGGGAAGGTAACGATCCAAGACTGAGCTGGCCCAGCCTGACGCCAGTCTGGCCTTTGCCTGCCCCCCATCTGGCTCTCTGAAACATCAGTTTATTGACATGCCAGCATTTGATTTCTCAGGGTTTAGAGAACTCTAGAATTTGAACATAAAATTTGGTAGAATGATAAATTTGCAAAGTCTGCCCACACAGCGGATGTAATTTCACTTAGTACATGTGAATTATGAAGAATAAACTGATGGAAATAGTTCTGGAATGTAAGATAAGAATGCTTTCTTCCACAAAGCACTGCATCTTTCTCTTTATTTAGGGGCATCCAAAACACAGTAATTGTGCCTGGTAATCATCCTACAGAGTCTTTACGGTTGCTTGGGTTTTAATCGCATCAGAAAAATTTATAGCATTCTATTCTGTGAAAGAAACTAGTTAGGAACATAAGCTCTTTAATCACTTACCCTGATATCCGCTTTCGTTTGAAACTAATAAAAGGGGAAATAAGTCAGTGTGCTTACTTGGCCTGTATTCTAAATCTTAAAAGGAAGAAAATTTTATTTAAAAGTTTATTAATTTGAGAGTCAACTTTTTCTCACACTTTATGAAAATGTGGCCCTTTTGATGCCAATTAAAACTGGTTGTGGTTTTAATATCTTAATAACCAGAATTGAGACTGTCATAGGGGCTCTTAAACCTCACCACACTTCATACCATTAACAAGTAGCTGTGTGGCGCAGCTGCTCAGTGCTGCAGGGTGCAGCTCTGCCGGGTTTTCTCTAGATAATCTCGTGTGGTGTTGTAGCAGTTTTGAGTTTAAGCGCAAGAGTTCACTCTCGGTTAACCCCTTCTAACCAGCAAGATTTCTGTTTTTTCCAGGTGCGGTGAGCGATGTCGAGATGCAGGAACACTATGATGAATTTTTTGAGGTAAGAAAATTGACTGCTGTGGTTGGTAGACCTCCTTGACCTGTGTCTGCTTGGAAGGAGTTAAAGTTTTTGTCCACTGATAACCGTAGTTACACATGAGCTATATTTAATTATACTCGTAATATATAACTATCCCTAAGCCTCTGTGATTTTCCTTTAGGAGGTTTTTACAGAAATGGAGGAGAAGTATGGGGAAGTTGAGGAGATGAACGTCTGTGATAACCTGGGAGACCACCTGGTGGGGAACGTGTACGTCAAGGTAGGAACACGACGGCGGCAGCCTTGTGTGTTGGCAGCTCAGGCTGACAAGTGCGGAGCAGGTGCCCTAGCAGTTAACCTTGACCCTGTAGACTCAGACTCACGAAGGACTCGGAGGGTTGACTTGGTGCTTTGCCAGCTATCAGGTTTCTTGGGCATCTGGCCGGCTGTGCGCCCCGTCAGCCACGGGCCCTCTCTGCGGTGTTTCAGTGAAGAATATCTAACAGTTGTTGCTTAGAAGCTGTTTGGACTAAGGAGAAGTTAGTTTATTTATACATGTTTGTTCTCTTTCCTTTTTTAAAAAAATAAAACTTCAGGGCCGGGCGCAGTGGCTCACGCCTATAATCCTAGCACTCTGGGAGGCCGAGGCGGGAGGATCACTCAAGGTCAGGAGTTCAAGACCAGCCTGAGCAAGAGTGAGACCCCGTCTCTACTAAAAATAGAAAGAAATTAATTGGACAACTAAAAATATACAGAAAAAATTAGCTGGGAATGGTGGTGCATGCCTGTAGTCCCAGCTACTCAGGAGGCTGAGGCAGGAGGATCGCTTGAGCCCAGGAGTCTGAGGTTGCTGTGAGCTAGGCTGATGCCACGGCACTCTAGCCAGGGCAACAGAGCAAGACGCTGTCTCAAAATAAAAAAAAAAATAAAACTTCATTTGCCTACACAGTTATGTCTACACATACATTTGCTCCTTTAACCAATTGGATTTGAAAATGAAGGCAACGGTTTGCATAATCGTAAATAAAGGGTTGGCTGGTTTTTTAAATTGTTCTGCAGCATCATTTCTGCAACATCAGCTATTACATCTAAGTAAGCACATAATATCTATGTGTTTGGATCAGTGATTGAAAATGTGTTATTAAAGTGTGGGCGCCAAGCCATTTTTGTTTTCTCTCTTCAGTTTCGCCGTGAAGAAGACGCGGAAAAGGCTGTGATTGACTTGAATAACCGCTGGTTTAACGGACAGCCGATCCATGCTGAGCTCTCGCCCGTGACTGACTTCAGAGAAGCCTGCTGCCGCCAGTATGAGATGGGGTGAGTGGGGCAGACTGACACAGCCACCTCCATGGCGACTGAGCACAGCCCGGGGTTGTGTGCGCACGAGGTAATACGCTGTTTCTCACCCACAGAGAGTGTACACGAGGTGGCTTCTGTAACTTCATGCATTTGAAGCCCATTTCCAGAGAACTGCGGCGTGAGCTATACGGGCGCCGGCGCAAGAAGTGAGTATTCCCATGTGGCCATTGTAATGCTTGATGGCTTTTTTGCCCTTAAGAAATCAAAAAATGGTATAGGTGTCATTTCTGTTTAAAAAGTGCTGCTTCGAACTTAGTACATATTTTAAAATATAAAAGTGTAAACTTTGGATAAAAATATTTACCTGCACACAGAGAACAGTTTCATCATCTGCTTCTCCAGTACGGCTCAAACCTTGGTACTTAAGCAAGCAGTGGTTAAATGGTAACCACTGAAATGAAGCTGGTGAAGAATTGAGTGTACGGTAGTTTATTCTCCCAGATAGATACTGTAACTTCCTTTAAATACTGCATGTGCCCATTGGGGTTTCTGTTGATTTGGGAGCGGATTAGTGGTGCTCTCCCTTCAAAACACTGGCAGTACGGCTGGGCGAGGTGGGTCACACCCGTAATCTTAGCCCTCTGGGAGGCCGAGGTGGGCGGCAGGATTGCTTGAGCTCAGGAGTTTGAGAGCAGCCTGAGCAAGACCCCATCTCTACAAAAAAATAGAAAAATTAGCAGTGTGTAGTGGCATGTGTCTGTAGTCCCAGCTACTCAGGAGGCTGAGGCAGGAGGATCGCTTGAGCCCCAGGGTTTGAGGTTGCAGTGAGCTGTGATGATGCCACCAAACTCTAGCCACGGTGAGAGAGAGAGCAAGACTGTCTCAAAAAAAACAACACTGGCAGAATTGGGCACAGTCATATGCGTCTGGTCTGGCATTTGAATGCTCAACCATCATGTCACAGAGCAGAGAAAATCGAGATGTTGGAGTATGGGTTGTACTTCCTAATTAGATTGAGTTCTGATCCTAGAGGGGTTCTCATCTCTCTCCCATTAAACAGACATTACTGGTGATTCTGTCTTATTGTCAACAAAAAGATACAGAAGAAAACCCTGCTTTCCTCATCCCAAAAATGGGCCTAGTGGACACTGTAGCTAATGAGCACCCACGGGGAGGGCTTGGGTGGCAGGGCGCCTGGCGTCTGTCGGGTGAGGGTTGAGGGTAATGTATGTCCAGTTCATGTTTTGTCAGGATTCCATATGATCATGTGAGTTGGTTTAGAAGACGTAGAAGATGGAAAAGATGTCATACATACTCAGTTATAAAATGTATAACTTTTTTCCTGAAACTTTAGCATCTGAAATTACAGTTGTGGCTTGCAAGTTAGTTGGCAGCATTTTGTTCTTCATTAGTGCCAGCAGTTTGATGAGGTGCAGTGGTTTAAAGTGTTGGTAATTGTGGTTTTATTTTGTGCTGATGCTACAATTTCCCTGTTTTTCTTGGTTGCAGGCATAGATCGAGGTCCCGGTCCCGGGAGCGTCGGTCTCGGTCTAGAGACCGTGGTCGTGGTGGTGGTGGCGGCGGCGGCGGTGGCGGTGGGGGACGGGAGCGGGACAGGAGGCGATCTCGAGACCGTGAAAGATCTGGGCGATTCTGAGCCGAGCCATTTTTACCTTACGTCTGCTAGAAAGTGTTGTAGTCGATTGACCAAACCAGTTCATAATGGGAATTTTTTTTAAAAAACAGCAAAAAAAAAAACCACAAAGATGGGTTTCTGAATAAAATTTGTAGTGATACAGTATTCTTGGTGTGACTTATTTCTTGTGGAGATTTCTTTATTTTGAATTTCTTTTCCTTTATAAACCTGCCAGTTATCAGTCCTCAAGGTAAAGATCAATATCCATCTATCACTTTGAGTATAATGAAATCCTATTGTTTAAACTTGGAGTATGAAATTAAAACCAGGTAAGGGAAAATTCATATGGGAAAAAGATCTCTTTCTTGTTTTTACATATTACTGAGGAATTACTGTTGGAGTCCCTTTCCTTACTAGTTAATAAATAAGTGCTTAGGTGTAACTCCTTTTAATATACAACGTTTCTTACCTGTGAGTTTTCTAGTTTTCCTTCAAGAGCTACAATGCATCCTGAAACACGAGTGGTAGGTCACACGTGGACGTGCTCAGCTCGGCAGGTTGAGAGCCAGCGTGCCCTTTTCTGGGTGCCTCGCTGACGGCCGGCCCCCTAAACCACACTCGATGGCGCACGAGGAGCCCTGCAGTCAGATCTGCCTTCTGTCTGCTGCTGGTTCCCCATAGCTACTTCTGTTAATGACTGGGGTGGTCTGTGTGCTGGTGGCATAATGCATGACAGCCAGCTGTTCGGTGTCTGTCCCACGCCTCCGTGCTGGGGGCCGCGTGTTTCATATCCAGAACCAGCATGGTTCCAAGTGACCATCTGAAGTCATTACTGGGTGCTCATGAGTCTCATCCTGACGAATCTCCAAGCTCTGGGTGAGAACCGTGGTTTTCTACTGCCCCGCCCTGGTGCGCAGGCGCCGCTGCCCCCTGCTTGGAGCGGGAGCTCCGTGAGTGTTGGAAACGCTGTTGTGGGTCCAGGAGAAGCAGCTCTTTGCCATAACTGCACACTTAACGTCTGGACGGAAATGTGCTTGGCCACTGTGTTTCGTGGAAGTTTTTACGTGACCCTGTGGACTCAGCGTTGGTTTTGTTCAGGTTTGGCTGCTAAAATTAAGTTGGTTTTTTATGATGGTGGGCAGATAATTTTGGATGGAAGTGGCAGTTTTTAGCGAGGTAGGTAGTTTCCTTAAAATCTTGAACTCGCTGTACCTTCAGAAGTCAGTACACATATTTTATTTCTTCTACCTTTAGTTTGGTCACAATTGTGGCCATTTATTGTGGCCACTCAGTCTGAAGGAGGGAAGGTGGCAAAAATTGCACTTTGTATTTAACATTGATTAGAATCGGCTTTTCCTCTGAAAGTCTTTAAAACGTGAACGGAAGTGCCATAAAAATGTCTTCCAACCTTGCAGTGAGATGAGCTTACAAAGTAAAGCTTTCCCGCCCTCCGCCCTCGGTGCCCCTGCGCAGGTCTGAAGCAGGAAGTTGAGGCAGGCTTGTCCCAGAGGTGTCCCCTGTCTAGGCGTGCTTGGATCGCAGCCAGGAACAGCCCAGTGAAACAGCCCTGGAGTCTGCCAATGGCAAAGGAACAGCTTTTACGTAGGTCCTAGGTCCAAGCGGATTTTTGTAAAAAGGAAGAATACAAAAGCCGTTTGGCGTAATTTTGTAATGAATTCAGGCTCGGATACCATTGTAAATTGGTTGTCTCCTGAATACTACGTGATGGATGTGAAGATGTAACACCCAATGGTGAGCAGCTGCAGAAATAAACGAGTATCGGCACATTTAATTCAACAGTTGTGTTGAATTATCTCAACTTTTTGCTCCTTTGCAGCTTTTTTTTTTGCTTGTTTGGTCAGTAGGCCTATGTTCACTGTACATGTGTGTATAATAGATAAGAATCATTTTAAATATTTCTGTTAAAACGTTGATTGATGGAGTTGCTGTTGCCCTGCTAATTGGAGGAAATTCACTACCTTGAACTGCAAGTGGAGAAGGGATTGGCCATCAGAAGTGGTGGCTCACGACCGTAATCCTAGCAGTCTGGGAGGCTGCGGTGGGAGGATTGCTTGAGGTCAGGAGTTTGAGACCAGCCTGATCAAGAGTGGGACCCCATCTTTACTAAAAATAGAAAAGTTAGCCAGCCCTAGTGGCGCCTGTAGTCCCAGCTACTCAGGAGGCTGAGGCAGGAGGATCGCTTGAGCCCAGGACTTTGAGGTTGCAGTGAGCTACGATGACGCCACTGCACTCTACCTGGGGCGACAGAGCGAGACTGTCAAAAAAAAAAAGGTCTCAAAGCACAGAAATCAGAATGGTATTACAAATTCTGATTGTAGGTCCTTTGTAATGGAAAGTAAGACTTTGGGTCTTGTTGCACTAAAATGTCACATTGGACTTGATTGTCTAGCTAGTGTGGAGGCCGAGGTGGGAGGATCGCTTGAGCCCAGGAGTGTAAGACCAGCCTGGGCAACATAGCGAGACCTCATGGAAGAATAAAGAGAAAAAAGGACTTGATTGTGTCTGACTCCAAGAAAGCTTCCCTTTGTTTAGTCTGGTAATTCCCAGATAGATTTCACAGTCTATGTAAGTTTCCTCAAAGAAACGTGATTAATATGATTTTCCAATTTTTCATTTGCCAAGTGGGACTTTTTAACTCGTTCTCATCAAATGTCACTATCATTTCATGAAACAGCATTGTACTTCTTTCCTGTCAGCCAGCATGAAGATCCTGGTGTTGCCACAGGCCGCCACCCCACCCGTGTCACCCGTATTGTTAGGAACAAGCCATCCCCAGTCTCACTTCTGCCAGGGCTTTTGATGCCAAGATTCGCATCTCTGACCTGGGGCGAAAGAAGGCAAAAGTGGGTGAGTTCCCACTCTATGGCCACGTGGTGTCAGGGGAACATCGGCCGCTCTCCTCTGAAGCCCTGGATCTGCCCCGTCTGTGTCAACGAGCACATGGTACAAAGTGGCAAAGATGGCTTTCAAGTCCAGGTGTGGCTGCAGCCCTGCGGGGCGCCCGCACCACCCAACTCCAGACAGGTCTGTGCGGTGCCTCTGGCGAGCCCCGGGCACCGTGGCCAGGGCTCACACTGGCGAAGTCTCCTGTCCATCTGCACCAAGCTGCGGAACAAGCTTGTGACTGGGGCCCCGTGCCAGCCAAGTTCAGGTGCCCTGGCCGCCGGAAGATGCACAGCTCAAGGAAGTGGGGCTTTACCAAGTTTAATGCGGATGAATTTGGAGGCATGGTGGCTGAGAAGCGGCTCGTCCCAGATGGCTGTGAGGGCACACGCAGCCCCAATCGTGGTCCCCTGGACAAGGGGCGGGCCCTGTGCTGGTGAGGGTTTGCACTCTGTTGCTCCTCCTCACGCCCAATACATACTGCTTCCTGTCCACGAAGAACAGCACTTTAATTTTTCATTGGGAAATACTTAAACATACATAAAAATAGAGAATGTTGCAATGAAGCCCCGACGCTTTGGCCCTGCACACCTAAGTCTGCATCCCTACCATGAGGACGCACTCGGAGGGAAGGACAGCCTCGAGTAAGTCCAGCCTTAGGGCCAGCTGCCTGTGGCACCGCCTCCTCATATGTCCTTGGCTCTGGGGATTTAGCAGCCACAGCAGGCTGGCACCAGTACGCGCCTGCCACATGCCAGCACTTGACCGTTCCCGCTGGCACCACAGGGTGGAGTGAGAAGGGCCGCTGCCTCCAGAAGTGGGGCTCCCTTAGTTCAGACCAGCACCGTGGGAGGGACCTTGGGAGACTCTAGAGGTAGCAAAACTGGATGGTGGCCGTGGGGGCGTAAAGTTTGGATTCAGTCAAAAGGCCAAACTCAAAGATCCAGAAGGCCACATATGGCCCCCCAAAAAGCTGCAAGTGATAGAAAATCTCAGAACTACTTTCAACAGCAAGACGTGTTGGCACCTATACGTAGAAGAGCCCAGTGGCATCATGACCACCTGACCCCATCTGGCTCGGTGTCTTGCTCTGCTGAGCTCTGGGCTCTGCCCTCAGTGGGATTTCACATCACCTGGGGCCAACAGCGAGGCATCTGCAGCAGGCCACCACCACGACGAGCGAAGGCCGCGTGCCCAGCGTCTTACGTCTCGTTGGCAAGTTGGCACTACTTACTTTTCTGGTCATAAAAAAAGGACAACTTGCAAGTTTTTCCCCTGAAATGTGTGTGATACTGATAAAACCTCACCAAAATGGCCCACAAAACCACAAGGGAGTTCCAATTATGAATATGGATGCAAAAACCCTACGTCCAATATTGGCAAACAGAATCTAGCAGCATACTAAAGTGAATATGTCACTAGTAGGTGGGACTTATTTTAAGAATTCAGGGATGAATTATGTCAAATATTCAATCTGTTCTAAGTTTTCTTAGGAGACTCCTAATAATGCTTGTGTCGTATCTCCTAGCTGGCTTCCATGTTTGTGGTGTTTTCAAGGAGATGCATGATGCGTACAGACGCAAAGTACCCAAAACCTAAGTCTGGTTTAAGGACACTTACACAGTGATCATCTGGTAAGGCCATCCCAAGGCAAGAAGTAACACGTTGCCAGCATCTCAGGTGAGAAAAATTAGCTGGGCGTCGTGGCACAAACTTGTAGTCCCAGCTACTCAGGAGGCTGAGGTCGGAGAATCACTTGAGCCCAGAGTTGGAGGCTGCAGTGAGCTGTGATGATGCACTCCAGCCGGGTGACAGAGGGAGACCCTGTCTTTAAATAAATAAATGCAATCACGTATTATTTTGTTCGGCTCAGCTTGTCTGCAGCATACAACTACGTTGGACACAGCTGGCCCGAAATCTGCAGCTGTAGGCACGTGGATTTGGTGAGCGAAAAACGAAGCAGTTAAGAATGGTGCTGGCGCCACTGACCAGTGGAAGAGAAAAGGACCCTGAAAAGGGAGGAGAGGCCTCCAGGCAGTTGGAACAGGGAGGGCCAAGTCTCTGAGGTCGGAACGAGCTTGGTGGGCCGTCAGGACAGGCTAGCACCAGGTCCCGCTGCGGAGACAGCCCTCAAATCTTGGGGCTCCTTTCCCGCCCAGGGCCCTGCAGCTCAGAGCGGTCTGTCTGCGCTGGGGGGCCGGGCCACAGTCGCCAGCCCGCGGGCAGGGGGAGGGAGAAACCTCTCGCAATGGGTCGGCACCTTTCGTGCTGCTGGCCACGCGCACGTCTCTCGCCGAAGCACCTGTTCAAGTCTTTTGCCTATTTTAAAAAGTGAGTAGTTTGCCCTTTTCGTGTTTATTTCTAAGAGTTCTTTATGCAGTCTGGAGATGAGCGTTGTTGATGAGTTGCAAATGTCTTCTCCCAGGCTGTGGCTTTTCCCTCTCTTAATGGTATCTTGAAGAACACAAGTTTTCAGAACTTAATCTAGTCCAGTTATCAATCTCTCCTTTGCAGACGGTGCTTTCTGTGGAAGGCACTTTTACTCCTCCAAGTTCCTGCCGATATTGTGTTTGCCGTAGCTTTATCATGTCACCTTTCACACGTGGCTCTATGATTTAGTTCCGATCATTTTGTGTGGATGGCGTGAGATTAATTTTTTTCTGCATGGAAATCCAGTTGCTCCAGCAACATTTATAGTAAAAGCAGCCACCTTTCCCCGCTGAATTGCCAGGGTACCTTCGTGGTAAACTGAGTGGCCATAGGCACCTGGGCCCGTTTCTGGACTCTCCGTTGTCCCGTGGGTCTTTTGCATGTCCCTGTGCCTAGGATATACCGCGAAGGAACGAGGGCCGATAGGATTTGCTGGTAGGCCGGATGTGGACTCGGAGAGGGGATTCAAGGCGCCTCCAGTGGTTTTAACCTTGGCAGACTTTTTTGCCTTTATCGACTTTATTATTGTTAAAGCTGATTAGAGAACAGCAATCTAGGTTTCAGGGCCCATAGAACGTGTAGTACCACCCCATCCATGGTGCGACCTCAGGACGGCCCCCCCGGGGGGTCACCATGGGCCCACAGACCGCGCAGTCACCAGGATGGCTGCCCTGTGCCAGCCTGGGAAGGGGCGGGAGGGGGGGACGTCTCCAGGGCTTGCACCTTTGCAGCAGGCCAGCGTCCTGTCCTGCCGTCCGGGATTTGCACAGGTCAGTGCCGGAGCCCCGCCATCACACAGACCAGGCACACCTTCTCCCCAGGAAAGAGGAGGGAGGGGGAAGGAGGGTGGGTGGATGTTGTCCCCTCGTGGGAACGCATACTGTGCCCCAGTATTCCTTGGCACTGTCCCTCAGCCCACTGGGCTTGAGCCGGCAGCTTCCCAGGGTGGGCTGGGAGGGGCTGTCCTCCTTGTCCCTGCAGCCGCTTCCCCACTGCCTCCCCCTGGTCCTTGGAGGCTCCCCTGGCTCCACAGACAGACGGTGGCTTCTGCCCCAGGAAAGCTGTGAGCAGGTGAGAGCCATGTAGGTTAACTCGAGAGCCACCTGCGGCCACGCTGGCACGCCACTCCCTCCACCTCCCTCGCTGGTGAGGCTGGGCCCCGTCCAGAGAGGCTCCTGAGCGGCTTTGCAGGAGACCACCGGGGAGCACTGGCAGTAACCCAAAGCAGCCAAGTCTGCAAAATACTGCCCCCCTCCCATTGTCAAGTTCCTAAGAGAAAACATGGTCCAAAATCGCCTTCCCCACTTTAATGTTCAAAGAAATTGAAGTTCAAGGTCTTTTCTTTCCACCACATCTTACGTAAAGGAACCTTCTCAACCAAACAACCCTGAGACCGAGACCAACCAGGTGGCCGTCTTCCCTGGCCTTCTTCCAGGGGCAGCAGGACAGTTGCAAGACCATGTGGCCCTTTCAGGAGAGACCAGGGCTCAGGGGTCTATCAGACCAGCAAGTGAGGCGACCACTCAGTGTCAGCCTGTCCCCCACCGGTACCCACTGGATGGACCCAGTTAGACGGTGCATAGTGGCTCTGAGGGAGGGGCGCTGTCCCAAACAGGGACCCTCATCTCGGGACATACTGCCGTCTCGCTCAGAAGAAGCCTGCATATCCCAGCGCACTTGGCTCGCTCGCGGCTGTTGCATCCTTGCAGAGAACGTTCAAACCAGACGCAGCAAACCTTAGACGCACAAAATGCCCACTTGCAGCTCTCTGGTGGACAAATATTCAGGGACCTACTTCAAGTCCTGGAAATCGCACATCTTTTTTCTTTTTATAAGTTGAATCACAAGGTCAAAAAATGTGAAACATCAGCAGTTTCATGCAATTCAAACTAACGTGTCCCAAGGTTGGCTTGGGTTGGGCTGCCGGGTCTGGTCCTTTCTCTGCCCCCTGCTCCTGAGGACCCGGGCAAGTCACCCCACCCCCCTGAACCCACTGCCCTCTTCTGTAAGGTGAGGACTGGCCGGTGCCTGCCCCGAAGCTGTCGCAAGGCTTCGTCAGTTCCCACGGGCAGAGCGCTCCGCGCACGGCCTGCCCGCTGCAGCGAGGGCGTGAAGGCCAGTGCTGGCGTTAGTAGGGATGGCCCTGGCAAATGAAGGTAGGACTTAGGGTGGGGCCGACAAGCAGAGAGTAGGCAGGAACCCGACAGGCCTGTCGGGCAGGGAAGCATTGGGAGATGGTGCAAAAAGTAGCGGAAAAGTCATACTCAGAACATGACCACACATGCTGGACATGGCGAAGCAGACGTAAGAGAGAGACGTCCCACGCTCCTGGACCAGAAGACATACCTGAGTCAAAAAGAACAGAACATCTTGGAATAAATGTAACCAGTGAAGGGCAGGACTTGCACACTGAAAATCACAAAACATTGCTGCAAAAAATTAAAGACCTAAATGAATGGAAAGACATTCTGTGCTCTTGGATTGGCAGATTTAAAGTCCTTAAGGCGGCAATACTGCCCCAGGCGATCTACAGGCACAGAGCGATCCCTGTCACAGTCCTATAGCCCCTTTGCAGAAACAGAAAAGCTGCCCTAAAATTTCATATGGAATTACAAGGGATGCCGAAAAAACAGACAATCTTAAAAGAGAACAAAGTTGAGGGACTCGCACATCCTGATTCCAGAACTCATTACAAAGCTACAGTGATGAAGACAGAGGTGCTGTGCAGGGAAACCCCATCTCACGTCCGTGCGCTGTGGATGGGAGTTGGACTCTCTCACCAGCCGGGCTCAGCCACCTGACACGGTTCCTCGGGGTGGTCGGTCCATACACCTGCCTCGCACCACCGCCTCCTGGGACCCCTCCCCACCTCCTGCAGGACAGCTGGAGACAGCCTGCTTGACTCCCACACACCCCACGCCCCGCAGGGACTGTGCGGATCTGCCACCGTGACCCCTCAGTCCCAGGTGACCACGGAGCTTTACATTTGTTTACATTTCTCTCTCAAATCGCACCATGAACGGTCTGTGTTTATATCCATAAGTTTTGATAAATTTTAACTTTTAATAGTAGATTGGTGTGTATTTTATGGTAGTAAATGATAAAATAGAGTAGCACCTACATATACTTTATGCATGAGGGTCAACTATACTGGCAAACTCTGAACAGGGCTGTTGATTAGATCATCATTTTGTACCAGTGTTAATTTCCTGACTTTATTAACGGTTGTATTGTGATTGAAGAATATAATTTTTTGTGTTTAAGAAATACTGAAGTATTTAGGGGTAAGGGGGCATCGTGTCTGTGACTTGCTCTCCACAACTCAGAGAAACCAGACAGATGGACACACACATTGGTTCATATACCACGTGTGTGTGCGTGTGCGTAAAGACAGAGACAGAGAAAGGAAGCAAATGTAAAATTTAACATTTGGCTGTGGATGAGGGACTCAGGGAATTCTTTGTGTGGTTCTCAACACTTTTCTGACAGTCTGGAATCATGTGAAAATTTTTAAAAACTAAAAAACAACTTGTGCTGCCATAACACGCTACCAAAACTCGAACGGAGTGACACCAGTCTATCATCTTGGACTTCCGTGGGCTGGAAGTGCGGGCCTCTGTGAAGGCTCCAAGGAGGGTCCTTCCTGTCCTGCCCCCGTCCCAAGGCTGCCGCAGTCCCAGGCCATTCTGGTCCACACCAGCTTAACCCCAGTCTCTCCTCCATCTTCACCAGCCTTTCCGCAGACCGTGTCCAAACTTCTCCTTTCTTACAAGGTTGAACTGGATTAAACCCCTCCCCACACGCACACCTGACCCGCCTGGCTGCGTTTAACTTGATGGTGTCCTCAAAGCCCCTGCTTCCAAGTGAGGTCCCATTCGCAGGTCCAGGGGTGAGTAGATGCTAACATTTGGGAAACCGGGAGAAGGGTGCCTGTGAATCCTTCGTACTGTTCTTGCCACTTTTATGACAGTCTGAAATTATGCCAGGCGTAAAAGAATACATTTCAGAGCACGTTCGAAACCCCCTAGGTGGAAACCCTCCAGTGGCTGAAATCCAGACCAGGCCTTGGTCTACAGTCCTCGGGCCCACAGTTCCTGGTTCCTGGTTCCTGCCCTGGGCCTGCTCCTGCCCCGTCCCCGGCGCATGGAGCGGTGCTTTTCGACCCCAGAACGTTCCTGCCCCAGAGCAAGATGTGGCTCCTGGGCGGTCAGCTGCAGGCCACCTGGCCACCTGTCCAGACAGACTCCTGGTCTGATCCCAACTGACCCACCTCTGGCTCCAGCTCCCAGTCCTGCCCACCTTCCTAGCACTTGTCATAGGCGGAAACTTCCTTACGAGGTGTGTCTCGTTCTCCCCCAGTGTAAGGGGACAGCGACCCTGAGTCTGAGCCA
This sequence comes from Avahi laniger, assembly GCA_963575035.1. Lineage (NCBI taxonomy): Eukaryota > Metazoa > Chordata > Mammalia > Primates > Indriidae > Avahi > Avahi laniger. Next base: position 18,695 of record CAUYSK010109882.1, read on the forward strand.
CGCTCACCGTGGCAGCCGGAGCTCACAGCCCTCAGTCCAAGCTGGGGCGCCGTCCGCCCGGTCGCCCTGCGGGCTGGGATGTCCAATGTCGCATTGACCGGTGTCTGGAATGCCGTCACTTGCAGCCTCCTGGTGCCCCAGGGCCCTGTGACACGGCCTGCTGCGACACTGGGGGCAGCGGGACGACGCCGGGCGGACGGCCGCACGTGGGCCGGGGCCTCCCGACGGCAAGGAGTGCAGGACGGGGACAGCCGAGCCCGCCCCGCCCCCACGGCGCCCCGCCCGCGAGCCGAGCCCGTCTCAGGACCGCGCGTGTCCACCCGCCGGTGAGCAGAGAGGAGGTAACCACGGAAGACACAACCCGACGCCAGGTCCACGGCGTTCTCACGACCTCCGGGGGGCGAGCCGGGAGCAGAGGGCGGGGGCGGGGCGGGCCCTGGCGTGCTGTTGCGTCAGTGGGGGCGGGGCGCGCGGGGAGGCTCAGGCCGCGGTGGGAGTGGGGGTGGGCGTGGGGAGTAGGGGTGGGGATGAGGTGGGATTTGGGGTCGGGGGTGGGAGGGGTTGGAGGTGGGGACGGGAGTTGGGGTCAGGGGTGGAAGGGGTGGGGGTGGGAGTTGCGGTGGGAGTCGGGGTGGGGGGCGGGAGGGGGTGGGACGAGGGGGCGGGGCCGGGGATTCCGCAGCGGGGCATTGGCGGGCGCGGGCCCTCCGCCCCCGCCTCTCGGCCAATCGCCGCCCGCCCACCCTGCGTCGCGGGTCCCGGGGGGCTGGCCAGCCCCAGGGTCTTGGTCCCCGCCTGCTTGTCGGGCCGCAGCTTGCCTCAAGGGGACCAGCCGGCCGCCGCTCTTTCCCGCGCTTCCGTCCAGGTGAGCACCGGCCCCGCGGAGCCCGAGCCCCCTCCACGACCCCCCCGACTGAGGGTCCCCTCTCGGGTCCGGGACCGCTGCCGCCCCCACTCTCCCACGCCTCAGCGGGGAGTTGCGTAATACGCACCTGGACGCGGCGGGGCAGAGCCGGTCCCGGTGTCCCCGGGCCCTGCCCGGGCGAGTAGGCCCCCGCCCCGCCCCCCGCGCCTCCCTCCCGCCACGCGGATCCCGCGGATCGGTCCCCGCTCTAGTGAGTCCGGCCGCCCTGAGCCGAGGGCTGAGCGTCCACGTGGCCCCGGCGGCCCCCACCACCGCGGCTGCGGAGCGGACCCCACAGGCCGCGGACCCCGGAGTGTGGAGCGGGACCCGGGGCGGAGATTTGCACGAGACGCGCGGTTACGGTGCAGAGCATTGATTTTTCGCTGCGTCTGAATGGGAAACGGCTGTTTCGCAAATGGCTCTTTCCCGCAGACCGTGTGGGGCGGGGTGAACACCGATGTAGCCGCGCGGGCGGCCCGCGGGTGGTGGCCCCGAGCGCCTCGCCCCCAAGCCTGGATGGGCGGGGCCCGATAACGCGAGGGGGTGGGGGAGGGGCGGGAACGCAAACTTTCCGCTTCCCAGGGGCATCCCGGGCAGGGGAGTGCTGGGTGTACTGGCCCCAAACCTTATCCAAAGTGTCCTTCCGAAGACCCAGTGGCAGAGCGGTTTCCGGAGACCCTTCGTAGGGTCTCGATCGCCCACCTGAAAACTTTAGCGTCGAGTTTATTGAGTTTTATCCGCACGCTCGGCCCTAACCGACTCCCCTGAGCGCTGGTGCGCCGGGCAGGGCCGCCCTTGGGGGTGTGCGGACCCCACCGAGGCCTTGTGGCTCGAGCTGCGGCGCCAGGAGAGCCCCCGCCCCCGCGCGTGCGTCCGGCCGCCTAACCGGCTTCCCGCCGAGCGCCCCGGGGTTCCTCGGCACAGGCCGCTTGCGTCCTGTGTTCCCAGAAGACCCTTACCTTGCCGGAGATTGCGCCACGACGAGCTTCGTCGCCAAAAGGGAGGCGTGGGGCAGCGTCTACGCGGCTCTGGCCAGCCCAGCGGTTGAGCGCGCCCACCGGGCCGAGGCACCGCCGAGCTGCAGCTTCTGAGCTGAGCGCGAGCTAGGCTGGGACTTGTAGGACAGGGCCTTGTGCAAGGTGGGAGAATCACCCCACCACCTGCACCCGGCGTAGGGAAGGCGCTGCCCCACTCACAGCTTTTTTAAAGGACGGGGAAGAAGAGCTTGGGACATTCTTTGGTGGCTTCAGGAGGGACATGAACCTCTGAAAATGGGTGCACTTTTCTGGGGAGGAGAAGGTCCAAAGCCTTCTCATTCTTAGGTAAATCTGTGATCCCTAACCCGGAAAGCACCGCCCCCTGTGGGCATCTGTGGAGGCCTGTCTGCGTCTGGCCGCCTGTGCGGGAGAGCGGGAGACTTTGGGGCTGCTCCGTCCTTGCTGGCGGTGGGCGGTGGGGGTGGGCTCGTGCGGGGTGAGGAGGTCCACAAGCCTCCACTTAAAGCAAATGAGGGCAGGGCAGGAAGTTGCAGGCTGGGGTCACCTGAGCTGCACCCGTTAGGTGAGCTCCTTGAAGGGCCCTTCCAAACCCAGGTGGCTCCAGCAACTTATTTATTTATTTCTTTATTTCAGCATTTCACAAGGGGACAAATGTTTAGGTTACATATATTGCTTTTGCCCCACTTGGGTCAGAACTTCAAGCGTGTGCATCCCCTAGACGGTGCGCACCACACCCATTAGGTGTGTGTATACCCATCCCCTCCTCCTCCCTCCCACCTGCCCGACACCTGATGAATGTTATTACTATGTGTGCGTTTAAGTGTCGATCAGTTAATACCAGTTCGATGGTGAGTACATGCGGTGCTTGTTTTTCCATTCTTGGGATACTTCTCTTAGTCGAACGGGCTCCAGCTCTACCCAAGATAATACAGGAGGTGCTAGATCACCATTGTTTTTTGTGGCTGAGTAGAACTCCATGATCTACATATACCACATTTTATTAATCCACTCATGTATTGATGGGCACTTGGGTTGTTTTCATATCTTTGCAGTTGTGAATTGTGCTGCTGTAAACGTTCGAGTGCAGATGTCTATTTTATAGACTGTGTTTTCTTCTTTTGGGAAGATGCCCAGTAGTGGGATTGCTGGATCAAATGGTAGTTCTACTTACAGCCCTTTGAGGGATCTCCATGTTACTTTCCATAGGGGTTGCACTAGTTTGCAGTCCTACTTATTTTTTAATAGACTTTTTCTTTCAGTTTTAGATTTACAGAAAAATTGAGAAGGTAGTACAGAGGGTGCCTGTGCATGTTGCGCTCGCGCCTTGCGCACACGGCTTCCCTGTTACTCAGATCTGCAACATAATAAACCGATCACATTATCGCGTCATCATCGCTGACGTCATTGCTGCCAACTAAAAACTGTACTTTAGTCAGATTCGTGTCGTCTTCTCTCCTCCTTCTGTTCGGGGATCCCACACTGCATTTTGTCCCCGTGTCTCTTACAGAGTTTGAACTTGATGAACTATCAAAGCCATCAGTCGGGTGAGTGACGCTGTGGCAGTGGCACTTGACTACAGACTTGTCGAATGTGAAAATCGAGGTTGGAGGCTGAAGAGGGGCTGGGTCCCATCCTGGCCCCTGGAGGTGACGAGGGCGCTGTCCATTCGTTGTTCCCGGAGCAGGGAGACAGGGCCGCGGCCAGACGGGCCTCACCTTGGGGAGCCCGGTCCTCTTTTCCTATCTTTCTTTGTGTGTCCTGTTTTAAAGTGCTCATGTTTTTAAGTTGTGGGTAAAATATATATGACATGATATTTATCATTTTAACCACGTGTAGCTGTACAATTCAGTGACGTCAATCATATTCACAGTGTTGTGCAACTACCTTCGCTATCTATACCCAAAACATTTCATCATTCCCAACAAAACCGCTGCACCCCTGAAACGGTAACTGTCCCCTTCCCATCGCCCAGCCCCTGGCAGCCTCCGTTCTGCCTTCTATATCTGTGAATTTGCCTGTTCTGCGGACCTCAGATTAGCCAGATATAAGGTGCTTGACTACCAGGTGCCTCATATCAGTGGCATCGCCCAGTACTTGTCCTTCTGTGACTGGTCTATTTCACGTAGCACGCTGTCTTCAAGGTTCATCCGTGTTGTAGCGTGTGTCTCAATTCCATTACTTTTTATGGTTGAATAATATTCTGTCGTATGTATAAACTACACTGGACGCTTGGGTTGCTCCCACATTTTGGCTGTTGTGAATAATGCTGCAATGAACGTGGGTGTGCAAATATCGTTTCCGTTTTTTTGGATATATGCCTAGGAGCCAAATTCCTGGGTCATATGGTAGTTGTGTGTTTAACGTTTTGAGAAACAGCCAAACTGTGGTCCATAGCAGCCGGAGCCCGTGTGTCATGCCTGTGCCTGCCGGCTCATTTGAGCGGAGCCCAGACGGCCAGGGGAGCAGGATTCTCCGCATCGCAACAGCGTCGAAGCCTGACGACGTCTCTCCCTGCCTTTGCCAGATCCCAGCATGCCTTCCGAGACACCCCAGGCAGAAGAGGGGTCTGCAGGGTGCCCCCACCTCTCAGGGGCACGCTCGGGCAAAGGGAGCCTGGAGAAGGGGCCCCCAGGGGACAAGGAAGCCAAGGAGCACCTGTGGATCCTACCCGATGCCCCAAGCAGGTGCACCTGGCAGCTGGGCAGGCCTCGTGCCGACTCCCCGCATCACCACACCACCCCGTAAGTCCTTGTGTTTTGGTACAAGGTGGGCGATCTGTTGCCTGGAAGGGCGGAGTTTGTTACGGGGAAGCCACGTAGCCGAGAGGACTTGTAATTACTCTGGAGGACTGGGGAGCTGGGGGCGGGAGCACCTTTCCGGTGAGTCAGCTGCAGCTCAGAGAAGCCAATGCCTCTTTACGTTGTAGCCCAGCAGCTAGGCCAGTGCCCTGCAAAGACAGTCAGTGCTCAGTAATATTTGCTGAATAAATAAATGAACGTGCCAAGTCACATGCTTTGGCGACTGGTAGAGGTGAGATTTCTCAGCTGAGTGTGTCTGGCCACACACGCAGCTGTGATGGAGGTGTGGACATCTTTCCAGCGATTGGGGTCGTACCTGCTCTTTTGCACTTGACTCCAGGTCATAGACATTTCCTGTGGCTGTTACGTATTTTCCTATAGTGGGCTCTTTTTATAGTTCAGCAGAGACTATTGGATGAATACACCATTTTTTTTTTTTTTTTT